>JAABKJ010007545.1:112502433-112654579 GCA_011634705.1 Andricus grossulariae | reverse complement strand
CTGACGTGGCCTGGCACCACGAGGGTTCGTCTTTGAAGGCCTGGCGGAGCCTGGTACCGCTAAGGTAGTTTTTTTTTAAGCCTTGTGGGGCCTGGTGCCGCTAGAGTACCTTTCTTAAAGCTTGGCGCCGCTAGAGTACTTTTTTTTAGGCCTGACGGGGCCTGGCGCCGCTAGGATAGTTTTTTGAAGACCTGGCGGGGCCTGGCGCTGCTAGGGTACTTTTTTGGAAGGCCTGGCGGAGCCTGACGCCGCTAGATTACTTTTTTTGAAGGCCTGGCGAGGCCTGGTACTACTAGGGTTCCTTCATGAAGGCCTGGCGAAGCCTGGTGCCGCCAGGATACTTTTTTTAAAGCCTGGTGGGGCCTAGCGCCGCTAGAGTACTTTTTTCAAAGACTAGCGCCGCTTGGATACTTTTTTAAGGCCTGACGGTGCCTGGCGCCGCTAGGGTAGTTTGTTGAAGACCTGGCGGGGCCTAGCGCCGTTAGTGTTCCATTTTGAAGGCCTGGCGGAGCCTGTCGCCGCTAGAGTACTTTTTTCAAGGCCTGGCACCGCTAGGGTACTTTGTTGAAGACCTGGCGAGGCCTAGTCCTACTAGGGTACTTTTTTTAAGGCCTTGCGGAGCCTGGCGCCGCTAGGGTTTCTAGTTTGAAGACCTGGCGGAGCCTGACGCCGCTAGGGTACTTTTTTCAAAGCCTGGCGCCATAGATAACGTATTGAATTAAATAGGAAATACTTAAAATTCCTAAAATTTCAAGCCGAAATATATTACATTTTCAACAAAATAGTTGAATTTTATACCAATTAAAGATTTTCTACTCGGAGAGATAAATTTTCAACTCAAAAAGACGAATTTTCCACACACAAAAATTAATTTTCAACCAAACAGTTACATTACAACCAAATAACTTTCCAGGAATAGACACGAGTTTTCCAAAAAATAGTTAAAATATAACTAAACGGTAAAATTTTCAATCTAAAAAGAAAGAATTTTTTCGAAAACAGTTAAATTTTCAACAAAAAAGTTACTTCTCAAGCAAGAAAGATAGATCTTTAACCAAGAAGGATGACTTTTCTAACATAAAAGATGAATTTTCCATCCAAGACGGTGAATTTTTAACAACATTGTTGAATTTTCGACCAAAAATTTTTACTATCACAAAATAGTTAAATTTTCAAAAAATAATTAGATTGTTAACAAAATAGTTGAATTTCTAACCAAATAGTTGAATTTTCTGCATCCAATGGTCGAATTTTCAAACAAAAAATGTTAAAATTCAATCAAAATTTTGAATTTTCAAGACAAAAAGACAGATTTTTTAGGAGACAGTTGAATTTTTATCAAAAAAGTTCATTTTCAACCAAGAAATATGACATTTCTACCATGAAAGCTGAATTCTGAACGAAAGAGTAAAGTTTTTAAGCTAAAAAGTTGAATGTTGTAAAAAATAATGGAATTTTAAATCGAAAAATATAAATTTTTAACAAAACTGGTCATTTTCAATCGAGAAAGATAAATTTTGAACAAGATAGTTGAATTGTTATCTAAAAAGATGACCTTTCAACAAATAATATTTTTCACCTAAAAAGACGACTTTTCAACAAAATACATGAAATTTTTACCAAATACAAAAAAATGGAATAGTTAAATTTTCACATTAAAACATTGATAAAAAAAATAAATTTTAACAAAAAAAAACGAATTTTCAACAAAATTGTTAAAGTTTCGACCAAAAAGATGAATTTTCGACCAAGAATATTAATATTCTATAAAAAAAGGCGAATTTCCAACTTATCTAATATACAGGATGAAGTTTTAACCAAACATGGAACAGTTCAATTTTCCGATTAAAAAATAATTTGTAACAAAAAAAATGAATTTCCAACAAAGTTGTTGAATTTTCAACCAAAAATGAATTTTCGAGCAAGAAGATTAATGTTTTACCAAAACAGATTAATTTTGAACAAAATATATGAATTTTCAATAAAATTATTCAACTTTAAAGCCAAAAATACGAATTATCTACAAATAAAAGTTGAATTTTCAACCTAAAAATATGATTTTTTATTCAAAAAGTTGAATTTTCAACAAAACAAATTAATTTTCTATCAAATTGTTGAATTTCAAGCCCAAAAGATGAATTTTCTACAAAATAGTAGAATTTTTAGCTTAAAAGTTTATTTAAAATATAATAGTTAATTTTCTAACGATAATTATGAATCCTTAATAAAAAAATTCTCAACAAAGCATGTAACAGTTATTATTTCAACCAATCAAGCATTTTTGCCGAAACAGGATAAATTTTCAGCCAAGAAGATTAAAAAAAAAACTACCAAGGAAGACGAATTTTTAAGTAAATACATGAATTTTTAACCAAAAAGTTGAAGTTTTAAATAAGCAAGATAAATTTTTAACCAAATAGGCAAATTTTTAACTAAAAAAATAAATTTTTTACCAAAAATGAAATAGTTTAATTGTCAGTTCAAAAAATGTATTTTCAACCAAACGTAAAACGAATTTTTATCAAAATAGTTAAATTTTCAACCAAATAATAGAATTTTCAACCAAACGAAATGAATTCCGAATTAAAAATATAATATTAACCATTTCAATAAAAAAAGAACATTTACCAAAAAATATAGTTAAATTTTCTTACTGGGTTTTTTTGCGGTTTTTTGAATAAAAATTTTTTATAATGCATAACATACTACTTTCTACTGACAATTGCATGTTTATTTAATCTCTTTAAACAATTTATTATTTTTTAGCTATTTTCTCTTGGAATAGAGTTAGAAAGTCACTGTTTTTTTAGATTTTTTCAGCATACTTTCAAATTTTAAATTAGGGTGACATAATAATTATTTAAAATTAACAAACGTAATTGTTTAAATAATTAAGTATTATCTTTGATAATATTGTCTTCGAATAATGCTATAAAGTTGCGATTTTTTCTGAAATATTCAACATTTCGTCCACTTTTCACTTAGAGTGAGGTAATAATTAATGCTTATCAGCTAAGATAATTATTTAAGCAAATTGTTTTTGTTCATAACTATCTTCTCCTATATTATCGCCAGATAATTGCGGTTTTTTCTAAATTTTTGTCCACTTTTCACTGAGTATGGTAATAATTGATGCAATTTAACATAGGTTATTATTTGAACAATTTATAATTGTTTGTAACCATCTTTTTCTATATTAATGCTAGATAGTTAAGATTTTTTTCTGAAATTCTTAACTTTTTATCAACTTTTGTCCACTTGACTTTTTTCTGAATATATTTTACTAAAATAAAACCTACTCCTAATTTATTCCATTCTTTGTTTTTATCTCTACTGTAGGAAAGCCTTTTTGTTTAAATTAATAATTTGTTAAAAATTGCCGAAAGAGTAAAAATAATTCACTTTGAGAAAAATACAATACTATTTGAAAAATTATTCTTGTTGATTTTCAATTATTATTTCTTCATAACTAAAAAGTCAGAGCAAAACTGAAGATTTAAAAAAAAAGCGACTGTCTAGAATTATTGTAAGAGAAGATAGTTATAGCTAATCATCAATTGTTTAAATAATTATTTCTGATAACTTGCATTAATTATGACCTTAAAGTGAACTTGAACAAAAAGTTAAAAATTACAGAAAAAAGAACCGCAACTATTTACCAATAATATAGAAGAAGATAGTTATAAACAATAATTATTTGTTTAAGCAATCATGTTTGCTGAATTTCATCAATTATTAGGCAATTTCGTCCGATTTTATCAAAATTTCACGTTATTTTAAAAATTAATAAACATTTCCGAGGATTTCAAAAGACTTCCACAATTTTAAGGATTTTCAAAAAATTTTGAAGGATTTCCGAAGACTTCAATATATTTTTAGTGAACTTTGGAGAATAAATCAAATTTAATCAAATTTGAAGGGATTCCTAGCAATTTCAAAGATTTCAAGGAATTTTAAGGCATTTCAAGGTATTTTACAAAATTTTAATTTTGGATTACAAAATTTTACAGAAATTAAAACGGCTTTTTGAAAAATATTCTCTTGCAACTTTACGTACAAATTGACAAAGTACATATTTTTTCATTTTTTTAAATATTATATTCCGATAAAAAAAATTTTCTTACTTTTTTCCGTCTGATGACTACTTCCATATACTTTACCCAAAAAAAATTCAAAAAAAATTTCCGTACACAAAAAATTTTGAAAATTAACGATTTGAAAATTTGCAATCAACTGTTTAATTCAAAATTAAAATATTTTTCAGATGAAATGTCAAATATTATATTTTTCATTCGAAATTAATTTTTTTTTAATAAATTCCACTGTATTTGATTTAAAATTGAAATATTTTTTTGGACGAGATATCAAGTATAATTATTTTCGTTTAGAATTAACCTTATTAATTAAAAATACAACTACTTGATTTAAACTTGAACTACTTCGTTAAAAATTCATTTGACTAGTTGAAGATCCAGCTCTTGGGGTGAAAATTTAATTATTTTGTTGAAAATTCATTTTTTTTTAAATCAACTTTTTATTGAAAATTCAACAGCTTTGCTGAAAATTTCTTTTTCCGAATTGATAATTAATCTTTTGTGGATTAAAAATTTATCTTCAGTAGAAAAGTTCTTGGTTGAAAATCATACTATTTATTTAGATAAAAAAATTACTATTTGGTTGAAGATTGAACTACTTTTCTGAAAATTTGTTTTTTTTCAGTTAAATATTAATTTTGAAAACTGAAATTTAAATAATGCATTTTCTCCTGCAAATTGATAAATTTTAATTAAAAATTCAATTATTAACTTTTTCATTGAGAATTCATATTTTTTGGTTTGAAAATTTAACTACTTGGCTAAAAGTTCTTGTTAAAAAAAAAACTTGTAAAAAATTAATTTGATTACTTTAATGTCCATCTCCTTGGTTAAAAATTTAACTATAATGTTGACAATTTTTTTATTTTCAAATTAATTTTTTGATGAAAATAGTAACTACTTCATTATTGGTTGAAAATTAATCGTTTTTGCTCAAAAATGTATGTATTTTTTCGTAAATTAGTCTTTTTTAGTAGAAAATTAATCTTTCTGATTAAAAATTCAACTACTTGGTTAAAAGTTGAACTACTTTGTTAAAAATTAATTTTATTATTTATATATCAATCTCCTTGGTAGAAAATTTATGTAATTTGTTAAAAATTTTATTTTTTTGTCGAAAATCAATCAACTTTTTGGTTAGAAAATTCAACAATTTGGTTGAAATTTTTTTCTCTATTGACTTAAAAATCATTTCTAGTTGAAAGATGAACTATTTTGTAGAAAATTTGTGTATTTCGTTTAAAAATTCATCTCTTTGGGTACAAATTTTATCTTTTTTGTTGAAAAAAAATTTTATTTGCCTGTTTTTCATTCAAACTTAAAATATTGTTTCAGGTGTAATATCAACAAGATAAATTTCTAACCATATAGTTAAATTTTTAACTGAAACAGATAAATTTTTAACCAAAAATGGAATAGTTTAATTGTCAGTTCGAAAAATTTATTTTCAAAAAAACATTAAACGAATTTTTATCAAAATAGTTAAATTTTCAACCAAATAATAGAATTTTTAACCAAACAAGATGAATTCTGAATTAAAAATATAATATTAACCTTTTCAATAAAAAAAAAGAACTTTTATCCAAAAATATATTTGGATTTTAACCTATTACCTTTCTCGTTAAGAATTAATTTCATTTCATTGAAAATTCATCTGCTTGATTGAAAGTTAAACTTCTTTGTTAAAAATTAATTTTTTTGTTGAAGATTCATCAATTAAATTGAAAATTCAACTTTTTTATTGAAAATTTATTTATTTTGTTGAAAATGTAACTGCTTTGTTATACATTTATCCTTTTGGGTAGAAAATTAGGCCTTTTGGATTAAAAATTCAACTATTTGGTTGAAAATAAAACTTATTTTGGTTCAAGTTGAATTTTTTCGTCTAAAAATTCGACCATTTGATTAAAAAATCATCTTTAACTATTTTGTTGGTCATTTTTTCGAAAATTCAACTCCTTTCTTGAAATTCGTCTTTTTGCATTTCAAATTCATTTTTTCTAGATTGAAAACTCATCTTTTTTGGTAGAAAATTTTTTCGTTGAAAATTCAACTGTCTTCTGAAAAATTCGTCTCTTTTGTTTAAAAATTTGATTATTTAGTTGGAAATGCAAATGTTTGTGATTAGAGAAAAATTTGATTGAAATTTCATCTTTGTAGGTTGGAAATTTAATAATTTAATTAAAAATTCGTCTCATTTGTCTAAAATAATTTGTTTGTTAAATATTCATCTATTCAATTTAAAAAATCAACTTTCTTGTTTAAAAAATTATTTTTTCGATTTTAAATTTAATTTTTCTCTAACACACTCGACTTTTTAGCTTGAAAACTGAACTTTTTCGTTGAAAATTCATCTCTTTTGGCAGTAAATTAATCTTTTTTGTTTGAAATTAATTATGGTACCTATACATTCATTGTATTTAAAAGAATTTATTTCCCGATTTTCGGGACAAATCAACCTATTTCCCCTATTTTGAGAGAATTTTCGTCTGTGAAGTATGTTTAAATATTATTTATGTTTCCGCAACACCGCTCCAACACAGGTCGCTGATCAATCCCTCTAGCAATCACCCCAGTCGAAGAGCTTCATAAAGTCATGACTAAATTCAAAAAACGTATTAAATTAATTAAAATTTTACAATTTTTTAAATTTATGTTCCAGGTTCTGCAATACTACTCTTCCTGGTCTGCAGTGTTCTTTTGGGTTGAACGATGGCTGCCAACTGCAAATATAAGGAAAAGCTGTCTGGCCAAAACGGATGCAGGCTCAACCCCACAACGAACACTGTCAATAATGAAAAAAAAAGTCAGAAGAAAATCACACGCGTGCCACTTGCAAATCAAAGAAAAGCGATTTCCTTCATTTTTACCAATTAAATCGCCGAAAAAAATCGCACTTCTTTGTTTTTCATACTCCTTTTCCGGTATGATGACAAAGCAATGGTCGCTCAATTCTCCTCCATATTCGAGGGGGGAAAACTGAAACCTGTATTTATGAAAATAATTGTCTAAGAGTCGTGTGGTTTAAGTTTTAACGAATCGCCTTCATTACAGTCGCTCCGGGACAGAAAAGCACGCTTAAAGCTTCAATGACCGGCTTTACACCGACGAGCGGAAGGTTAGTTTCACGCGCGTAGAACTTTTGGTGGGAGAGAAATTTTCGCCTCCGAGAGCGCGTGAAAGGAGTTACCGGCAGTTTCGATCAACTAAAATATCTGAATTTTATAAGTTGGCAACCCTTCTCTCACGCGCTTTCCGAGGCGAAAGTTTCTCGCCCCCAACCGCTCTACGCGCGTGAAACTGCCCTTCCGCTCGTCGGTGTAAAGCCGACCACTAATTCAATACTCTACTTTCCTCCTCTTTCCACTCCAGTAAATTAAGAGGTTGTTACGGAATCCTTGTATACAAAGAAGACGTATAAGACCTCCAATTATATTTTCTATTAAGGGCTTAACTAACGTGAAAGTTTTATTTTCTTTTTCAGTTTCTTTGAACATTTTTCATGAATTTTTATCGATAAAAAAACATTTTTCATAGATAAAAAATTATCTTCATATATAAAATTGGTTCCGGAGCTAACTGGTCCATTTCAATTTCATTTTCGAATCATGTTTACCACACAGTGTGGTGGAACGATATATTGGTTCAAAAATTTCGGGAGGTCGTATATCTTATCTGATTTTGAAGTTTTTTGAAATTCAAGCTAATTTAATTTCAAAGAGGTCTATAGAAGCCGATTTTTCAATAAAAAATTCACTAATTCGTTATTTGAGCTGAAGACTTAAGGCTCTTGGAATGACTTGGATTTTCGCCAGATCCATAATACGTCTAGAAGAATGAATTGTTTAATGTAATATTTTAACCACATAATCTAAAGACAATTATGTCGGCCGGAACAGAGAGATTTTTTTGAAAAATGTTCTTTTTTTGTAATTAAAAATTAACTGTTTTTTTTGCGCCTGTAAAATGCAACACGCTAGCTATTGTGTATGCCGGGCTGCAGCCACCCAGGCTTGTTTCAAGTCGCATAAAATCCCCAAGTAGCATGTCTTCGTCGCTTAGGGTTATATATAATATAATAATGTATTATAATACAATAATAAAAATAAATAATAATATATAATTATAATTTTTCAAAAATATATAATATCCTCCTTGGTAGTGGTGAGGAAGGTATTTTTTTCGTAACTTAGCATAACAATTTATTGTGTGAAATAATAAATTAACAAATAATAATAAATTGGAAAAGTAGATATTTATCAAATATTTCTAAAAACTTTCTGAAGAATTTGGGTACGTTTAGTTTTAAAAAATGTTCTTTTATAATGCTGTTGGTCATTCAAAGCAAAAATAAAATTTTTTTCAATATTAATTATTTTTATTATTATATTATATTATATTATTATATTATATATTACTCTAGCGTCGAAGAAACACTACTTGCAGATTTTATGCGACTTGAAACTAGACCGGGTGACTGCAGACCGGCATACACAATAGCTAGCGTGTTGCATTTTACAGGCGCAAAAAAACTCAATTTTTGATTACCAAACAAAAAAAAACGTTTTTCAAAAAAAAATCTTTCTGTTCCGGCCCACAGAATTGCCTTTAGATTATGTCGTTAAAATATTACAATAAACACCACATTCTTGTAGACGTATTATAGATCTGGCGAAAACCCGAGTCTTTTCAAGAGCCTTAAGACGGTAGATTCATACTACCTACTTTGCTCTCTTTATTGATATTTTTTCAAAAACACATAAAAATAGTACATACACTCATCACAAAAACAAATTTCGTTATGGATTCAATTTCTTAATTCCTTTGATTGTCATAATTGTTATAAACAAATATATGGATAAAACTGACATTTACTGCATTCTCGGTGTTTGAATGCATTATTCACACTGATTTCGTCGCTGCATTACGTTAAAGTATTAATTAATTATGGCCAGGAACTAAGCGTGAAAAATTGTAATTATTATAAATAATTGTTATAAACAAAATTCAGTTATATCGCATTTCTGAATAGAAACTTTTTATTTTTTAGTTTCAATTTCATCTCAAGGACAATAGATTGATATAAGATAACAATAATAATTAAATTGTTATAAACATTTTTTATAAATAAATTCATTAAAATCATATTTTTAGCAAAAAAATGATTTCTTTCTGCGGGATCATTCCTTTTTACCTCATGAATATTATCGTTACTCAAAAAAATTAAAATTGAATAGGAATTGTTATTGTTATAAACCATTTTTATACACAAATTCACTTATATCGCATTTTTGAATGGTTTGATTTAACTGTTTTTGATTTAAATTAACATCTTTTTTGGTTGAACACTAAATTATCAAATTTTTTTATGATAATTCATTTTTTTTTTTTTTTTTTTGAAAATTCAACTACATGCTTAAAATTTTAACAATTTTGTTAAAAATTCCTTTTTTGGTTTTTGAATATTTAACTATTTTTTTTTAAATTAATTTGCATTTGGTTGAAAATGTATTCTATTATTATTTGAAAATTCCAATAATTGGTTGAAAATTTATTTATTTTGGTTGAAAATTTATTTGAGTTAAAAATTCAACTACTTGGTTAAAATTTGAGCTCCTTTCTGAAAAATTTATTTTTTTTTGGTTGAAGATTCGTCATTTTATTTGAAAATTGAACTATTTCCTAAAGATCTATTTTTTTTAATTAATTTTTTCAACTGAAATTTCAACTATTCTATTTTTCGTTCAAAATTTAACCTTTTTTAGTTGAAAATGTATCTACTAATAATATTAATTATATATTATTATATATTAATTAATATTCTTGGTTAAAAAATTATCTTTTTGGTTAAGAAATTCAACTACTTGGTCCATTTTTTTTTTATTGATCATTTTAGTTGAAAAGTCATCTCTTTGATTGAAAATCCTTTTTTTTTTTGTGGTTTAAAATAATTTTTGGTTACCTCAAGTCTTATTTTTTCCCTTTTTGGTTGAAAATTGATCACAGTTAGGTGACGCTTCCACTAACTGGTTTAATTTTTTTTTTAATTCAACTACTTGGTTAAAAATTGACCTTTTTTGTTAGAAATTAATTTTTGTTTGTTAAATATTTATCATTTTAGTTAAAAATTGGACTATTTAGTCTGAAATTAGTGTTTTTTGTTAAGAATAAATTTTTGAACTGAAAATTTAACTATTGTACATATTTTCTTGAAAATTATTATTTTTTATTAGAATTAAATTATTTGGTTCAACAATTATCTTTTTCATTGAAAAATTCTTCTTTTTTGGTAGAAAATTAATCTTTTTGTTTGAAAATTCATCTTTTTTAGTTGAAATTTCAACTAATTGGTTGAAATTTTTTTTTAAATTCATCTACTTGGTTGAAAGTTGAGGTCCTTTCTTCAAAATTTTTTTCTTTGGTTAAAGAATTATTATTTCATTTGAAAAACAAACTATTTTGTCGAAAACTACTTTTTAAATTAATTTTTCCTACTGAAAATTTAGTTATTCCATTTTTGGCTGAAAATTTATCTTTTTTCGTTCAAAATTCAAAATTCTTTTGTTAAAAATCCAATTTTTGTGGAAGATTCATCATTTAAGCTCAAAATCCAACTCCCTGGATGGAAATTAAAGTATTTTCCTAAAAATTCTTTTTTTTTTGTTTAAAATGAATTTTTTAACCTGAAGATTTAACTATTCAATTTTTGTTTGAAATTTTATAGTTCTTAGTTGAAAATTCCACTAATTTGTTGAAAATTTTTATTTAAATTCAACTACTTGATTGAAAATTGGCCTTTCTTGAAAAATTAATTTTTCTTGTTATAGATTCATAATTTTAGTTAAAAATTTGATTTTGTGTTGAGAATTAGTTTTTTTGTTGTTAAAAATATTTTTTTACTGTAAAATTAACTATTCTATTTTTGGTTTGAAATTAATTTTTCTTTTGAAAATTTAACAATTTGGTTAAAAATTTATTTCATTTAGTTGACACTTCCACTAACTGGTTATAGATTCATCATTTTAGTTGAAAATTTAAGTTTTTCTTTGAGAATTAGTTTTTTTGTTGTTAAAAATCGTTTTTTCAAACTGGAAACTTAACTATTCTATTTTTGGTTTGAAATCAATTTTTTATTCTAAAATTAAACAATTTAGTTGAAAATTGATATTTTTTAGTAATAAATTCATCTTTTTGGTAGAAAATTAATCTTTTTGATTTAAAATTCATCTTTTTGGGTTCAAAATTTAAGTTTATTATTTTTTTGAAAAAAGGAAGTGACTCCACAGAGAAAAAAAATGTGCATGTTTCAACATTCCGAAATAAGTTAATTTTATTACAAAACTTTTTTATAACAATACCAATTGTATTTGAATGATAACTTCTTGTGTCACGATGATGATATGAAAAAAAATGATTCCCCTTGAAGGAAAATTTTTTTTGTTAATACAGAAAATGCGAAATAAATTAATTTCTTCGTAACAATATCAATTGTTGTTGAATGACAATATCTTGTTAGTTATTATCCTTGTCATGAATGGAAATAATTTCATAAAAAATAAAAAGTTTCAATCTTCAGAATTTTGCTATAGGTGAATTTATTTATAACAATAATTGTCCTCGTGTAGTTTTTTGTTATGAAGAATTATTAATTTAATTTAATTCAATTTAAAGACGAAAATAATATTAAAAAATACATTCAAATACCGAAAATGCAGCAAATGTATTTTGAATCGATTAATTTTTATATAACAATTAAACAAAATAGGTATTAAAAAATTAAAAATTATGGCTTTTCGTAATTTTTCAACTCAAATGACAGATTGGTAAATTTTTTTTTAAATAATTTTTAAAATCGCTTCAAGAATACGATCTCTGGAGCATTTTGAATTCCAAAATCTCGTTTCGCCGCACTGTGCACCGTATATATTAGGGTGATTCATTTTATAAAAAAAAAAAAAATTTTTTGAAAATAAAGACGCACACTAACCTAAATTAAACCTATTTAGTAAACAAATTTTATTACAAAAAAAATCAAAATCGGATATGATTGTACATAATTTAATGCAAATTTTTCAACTCATTTTTAAGAAAAATATCTTTTTTCGCATTTTTTCATAAGAATTTTACATACTGTGTCCCATATACAAAATACAAGAAGTAAATAAATAAATGTTATAAATTACAGAAAAATGTGAAACAAGTAAGAACAAATTATTATTTTCCTGAAAAATGAGTTTTTAAATTTTCCATTAAATTATTTACAATATTCGTAATATAAAAGGGGATAAAACATAAAAAAAAAGACAAAACTCTAATAGGCAACCTCTAAATCATATCCGATTTTGATTTTTTTTTCTTTGAAAAATTTGTTGACTAAAAAAGTAAAAATTAGGCTAGTGTATGTGTTCAGATTCGAAAATAATTTTTTTTTAATCATTCTAGTAGATATGCATCGAACGCATTTGTGTGCGTCCCTTATACGACTGTGATGTTTCCATGTTTCCTCAAATCCTCAGAAAATGAAAATAATTAGGTAATTATATATAAGGTGAGAGAAAACTCAGGTGTGTGGCAACAATGTTACATGTACAGTGGATAGTGCAGCCTACAGTGGATAATCATTAATTAAAAATAATAATGTGTGTAAAATAATTAATTTAATTTAATTAAAAGTTAAGACACTATGCGTGTTAATAAATAAAGATACAAATAAATTATTTTTCTTTTATTTGTGCTCTGAATTAATAATTATTCACTGTATGTTGCATTATCCACTGTAGGAAGATTTTTCCTAATTAGTCAAGAGTGTTATAAAAAGCAGAAAAAAATAAATATCATGGTGTTGAAAGCAGGGTGGTCGTAAGTCTGGAAAAACTTGCAAATCAGGGAAAAATCAAAGGTGTTAAAAAAAAATGTTGCAAAGGTGAGGGAATTTTTATAAGAGGCACTTTAAATAAATGGCAAGGATAATAAATTTTAATTTCATTTTTTTTATACCGCTCATAAAAGATTCTTTGTTTAAAATATTACTGAAATTTTAACAGACAATTTGTATTTTGACATGAAAGTTCAACAATTTGAATGAAATATTTTCTTTCGTGACTGAAAAATCTTTATTTGATACAGATTTGTATTTTTGGATGGAAAATTCGACATTGTTGTTTAAAATTCATCTCTGGCTGAAATTCATCTCTCCAGTTAAGAATTTTATTATTTTGACTAAAGTTCTTTTACTTATTGGAAATTAATTTTTTTACTATAAAATTTAACATTTTCTTTTTTGGTTAAAAATGTATCCTTTTCAAATAAAAACTCATGTTTTTGGTGATAATTCGTCTATTTGATTTGAAAATTTATCTCTTTTGGTAAAAACCTCATCTTTATTTTGCCAGAAATGCAACATTATTTGTTGTTGAAAATTAATTTTTTGCTTGAAGGTTCATCTCTTTGTTTAAAAATTAAACTATTTCGTTGAAAATTCTTTTTTTGTCTTTTAAATTTACTTTTTTAACTGAAAATGTAACTCTTTGGTAAAAAAACTAATCTTCTTGGTTTTTTGATTGAAAATTAGTTATTTATCATTATTAGTTGAAAATTCCACTAATTAGTTGAAAACTTATTTATTTTTATTGAATATTTACCGAATTGGTTGAAAGTTGGGCTCTGTTGCTCAAAATTTATTTGTTTGGTTGAAGATTCATCATTTTATTTGAAAATTGAAATTTTAGTTTTTTTTATTCATTTTCCTACCTGAAAATTTAGCTCTTTTACTTTTGCTTGAAAATTGATCTTTTTTGGTTGAAAATTGATCTTTTTTAGTTGAAAATTCAACTATTTGTTCAAAATTCATTTGTTGAGTTAAATATTCATCATATTATTTGAGAATTGGACTTTTCTCTTCTCCCAGTTGTTGAATTTTCGATTCAAAATTACGAATTTTCTACAAAACAGTTGAATTTTCAACACGAAATTGTGAATTTACAACCGAAACAGATTAATTTCGAACCAGTTTAATTTTTTACAAAAGAAGTGGAAGTTTTTACAGAAAGCGATGAATTTTTAAAGAAAAAAAATTAATGTTCAATGAAATAGTTCAATTTTCAATTTTAAAAAATTTGTTAGACAAGAAGGACAAAAAATTCGAATGAAATTATTGGATTTTCAATCCAAAAAGACGAATTTTCAGCAAAACAGTGGCATTTTCAAACAAGAATTAGAATTAAAAATAATGATTTCTAATAATTAATTTTTAGAAAATTGTTGACTTTGCAACAAAATATTTCAATTCGGAACCAAATAATAACATTTTCCACCAAAAAGAATTGACTTTCAACCAAAAATAGTTAAGATTTTCTTGTTGGGTTTTATTAATTTAGTTCGAGTGTGAAGTTAAATTTCATCAATTTTTTTCAAAAATTCACATCCAAAGCTTCACAACTCTTCTTGCTTCAAATTAATAATTCCAAGTCCAAATTTTAAAGTTTTAGGACTTGTAACTATTTGCAGAAATAAAACTATTTTTTTGAAACTCTAATCATGGCAAAAATTTGGAAAAGATCAAGTTATTTGACTCAAAATCGCAGTTTTTAAATTAATTCATTTCGTAAAAAGAAAAGCATTCAAAAAAACTATTATAGAAATAACCTAAAATTTATAGATGAAAACGATAAGGCCAAAATGTTGATTATAAATTGAATCTTTTAGGTTTAGATTCTAATAATTTCTTATTATGACTGTTACTTTCGATTATTTTGTCAATGTTTACCTTATTACTTTTCTTCTTTGTTAAAAAATAAATAAAATCGGTCTGATTTTTGAAATATCAGAAAAATACTTACGAAACAAATTTATGAAGCAGCAGCCAAAATTTTTTTCAATATTTTTTGCAACAACGCAACCTAGAATTCGTGAATGATTGGAGACAATTTCTTCTTCTTTGTTCCTCTTTCTTTGATTTGAAGATCTAGAAGCTTCTAGAAAAAACCGTTATAAGACGTTCAGACTAGCCAATCGTAAAAAAATATTTTTTTATTATGTACTGCTTGGCGCGGAATTTAAACTGGTTTGTCATTAAATTTAAATTAGCTATAATTTTCAACAAAAAAGTCAATTGTCAACTAAATAGTTGCATTTTCAACCAAATAGGTAAATTTTCTACCAAAAGATTGACTTTTTAATAAAGATTTTGAGTTTATAACGAAGTAATACAAATTTTTATCACAAAAGATTCATAACCAAAAATATAAGTTTACAGAAAGAAATTAGTTTTCAAAACAAAAAATGAATTTCCAACAAAAGAGTTGAATTTCCAATCAAAACATAACATTCTCATTTTTCATTTTGCTATTTTTCCACTCTTATTCTTTCCCAGTTGCCCCTCTAGCCCCTTCCAACTCCTACATCCACTCCTCACCCATTCCATCCTCTCATAGAATCTTTACTACATTCTCTTGCCAGCTTCCTTTATCTTCCATTCCTCTCCTACACCCTTCCCATACATACTCGCATGTTTCCTCCTCCCATTCACATATTCTGCACTTTCTGTTCTCTTCCTTTTCCCAATACATCCCCTCCCTTACATCGATTCCCAATCTAAATCTTGCTATTCTGGTCCATCTTTTCTATCCCCATCCCTTTTCTAAATACTTTGGTACTCATTTCTCTTTTATCATCTTATACCATTTATTATATTTTCATTCATCAATTATTCCTCATCTTTCCGTTAAATGTCTTTCCCTGTCCTTTCACTCCAATTCTTCATAGCTAACTCCATTCCCCTCTCCTATATCTCTAGCACTAAAAAACTCCCTCCTTCCTTCTTCCCATCTTGTTAGCTCTACCTCCTTCCCTCTCCTTTCTAACTACCTCCTTCACACACTTTTTCGTTAACTCACCTCCCTTCGCCTCCCTTAACTTCGTCTCAAATTGCCATGCTCTCTTACCCGCTGCAGTACTTAAGTTATCCCTCTGTGCTTCTTCTCTTATCATGGAACCAGGCGTTCTCCAGTCTACTCCTAGCGTCTACCTTATATACCTTCTTGTAAATTCTCAATCTCTTTCCTTTCCTTCCATCCCCGTATCTTCGCTCCATAACTTAATAACGGCCGTACCAGCGTATACAAGAACCACATTCTCCTTCTTCAATCATTCTTGAACCATCTTTTTCCTATTCCCCATATCTGTTTCACTATACCTGTCACTATTTTTATCCTTTCTCTTATATGAACTTTATGATCTCCATTCATTTGCAAGGTATAGCCCAAATATTTAAACTCCTTTACTTCTTCTAACTTTACTCCCTTCCGTCTACCAGTCCATTCTTTCTTTCTTCGCCCTCCTTTTCTAAACCTCATTATCTTCGTCTTTTCTACATTCAAATTCAGCTTTTTCCCATCTATGTATTTCTCCAATCCTGTAATTAAGTCCGTCATCCCTTCTTCATCCTCTGCCATTAACACTATATCGCCTGCGTATGCCAGTGTATATATATTTTCCTCTCCCATCCTAACTCCTCCCCGTCCCTTTCTCTTCATTTCTTCTTCTAAATCTCAGATTAATATATAAAATAAAAGTGAGCTCAGAGGACATCCGTGCCTTACTCCTCTCACTAACCAGAAACTATCTCCTACTTGCTTTCCTACCTTTACCCTGCCTTTTGTCCGTCTGAAAATGTCCGATACTCTCTTCATTGAGCCCTCTCTTATCCCCTTTTTCACCATAACTTTTTCTATTTCGACTCGATCCAAGGAGTCAAACGCCGCTTTTAGGTCTACGAATATTGATATCATTGCCCCTTTCCCCCTTTTAATCCTTTTATTTATCAGATTGTTTCAGAAAAAATATATTGTCCATCACCTCCATCTCTTTTCTAAACCATGTCTGATTCGATGGCTCTATCTTTTTTTCCTCAACTTCTTTCTTTAATCTCTCCGACAAAACCGTTACATATACTTTATACAATGTTGGCATCTGCGTCACACCCCTATAATCTTTAACCTCCTCCCCTTGGCCTTTCTTCACTATGGGTACCGTTACTTATCCTTTCCATAACTCTGGCCGTCCCCTCTTCTCCATACTCTATTACACATTACCCATTCTTTTAGTTCTGTCCCCCATATTTCCATACTTCATTTGGAATATCATCTATACCAGATGCTTTTCCATCTTTCATTATTCCTAACACCTTCACTATTTCTTCCCTTGTTGTGTCCTTTTCCTTATCTCTTTCTCTACCATGTTTTCCACCTTTCCTAACTTTTCTCTCTACCCCTCCTAGAAAATCCATAAAATATTTGTTCCATTCTACCATTTCAATATCCTGGTTTACTCTTTTTCTCACTCTATTTACTACCTTCCAAACCTCCTCTTCCGTCCTAGCCTTCTCCGCCTCTTCATCAAACCTTTTGTTCTCCTCCTCTTTCTTTTGATCATACAACTCAGTGTATTCTTTCTTTTTTCCTATATTCTTCTCTATTACTTTTTTCTTTTCTCCATTTTCTTAATTACTTTTTGGCATCCTTTTTCTCTTTACATTTTTCATCCCATCCACTTCTACTCCCTCCTTTATTAACTTCGTTTTTGCTTGTGCACTCTAATTTCCTCTTTTTATTTCTCCTATAATTATTTCCATCTCCTCGTCCACATTTCCCTCTCCCATTTTGATATTTCTGACCTTTTCTGCAAACTGTTCTTTTCGTTCCAATGACCAATCCCCTTCTCCTGCACTTTTTACCTTCGATACCTTTTTATCCATATTGTTATTACTTTTTTCTCCCTCTAATGTCACTATTATGGGAAAGTGATCCGAATCTATATAATCCCCTACCTCTAGTTTCTTGACCTCCACTCTTACCTCATCATCTACTATCACATAGTCAATTATCGTTCCCGTTTATCCTCCTGAGCGTGTATATTCCCCTTCCTCATCCGTGTATATATTCCTCTTCCCTTTCCTCCCCATTCCCTGCCTCCTCTTTCTCCTGTTCTCGTATTGAAATCTCCCCCTATTATAAGCCTAATCTCTTCTTTATTTTCTTCCATCATTTCTTTCATCTCATCTGATTTCTCCTGCATATCATCGTTCACATAAACCCTCATTATCTTTCACTTCTCTTCTCCAATATTGACCTCTTCTACTATTATTCCTTCTTTTTGCTCTTTCCTCTCTTTCTTCTCCTTCCCTGTTATACATTCGTTCCTTAATCCCATCACCATTCCTCCTATTGTTCTGCCTTTTTTATTTTTGCATTTTGAACTTGCCATTTGTAACCTCTTGGTAACCTTCTCCTTACTCTTTCCAATCCATTTTCATCTAGCCACGTTTCCATCATTACGTCTACATTCCATTGTGCCAAATTTCTCATAAAGTCCCTATCCTTTTTCTCCAATCCTGCTATATTCCAGTAACATATCCTCCATTCTTCCCTACTTTCGTTTCTTGTCTCTTTTTGTTTCTTACTGTTTCTTATTTTCCTATCTCCCGTTCCTTTCTCTCTTAGTTTCCCGGCTCTACTAACTCTTCCCTTTCTTCGTCCCAATCCCACCATACACCTTCTATCTGTATTCTGCCATCCTTAACCCACGTTCTTTTTCCCTTGTTTCCTCTTCCGCTATTTGCATTAACTTATACTGCATATTCCTTTCTGCCCATGTCAAATCATCATCTATTCTCTCTGAGCTTCCATATAACAATCTCTTCTTTGTCATCACTTCCCTTTTATGTTCCCATTTCTTTAGTTTCACTAGTACCAGTTTTTCTCCTCTTCGCGTTTCCTTTCCTATACTTCGCATCTCCTCTATCTATACATTAGCATCTATCCTTTATAGTACATCCTTCACTCCTTCCTTCAATTCCTTCGCTTCTAATCTTAGACCCTTTATCACTATTGTCAATCTTCACTATCCTATCTTTCAACTGCGCTACCTTTTTATTATGCTCATCCTGGCTTTCTAATCTGTGTTCTAAAGTCTGCAGCCTTTTTTCCAAATTTTCCCTAACTTCTTCCCATCTCTTTTCTAAGTTCGGCCATTTCTTTCCCAATTTTTTGTTTTATTTCCTCTCCTTTTTCTTCCTGCCTTTTTTTGTTCATCTGTATTACCTCTATCATCATTTCCCGCAATTCTTCTAAATTTAAATTTTCAACTTCTATTGGCTCATTATGTTCAACTTTTTCTTTGTCTTTTCCCTAGTCTTTCTCCCCTGCTCTATTTTGATCTTTTCCCGGTGATGTTCTGATCATTTTCGGGTTTTTTAGGGCGGATCCTATTTCTATCTTGTCTTCACTACTTCCTCTTTCCGTCCTATCCCTCTTCCTATTTATAAATGGTTCCATTGAACCAAAACTATCCGCCCTTCATCTCTCCCTCTCTACCATTTTCCACTATTGTCCCCTCTTTTTTGTCTCCCTTTTCGGCATGCTGAATACTTCCTCGTCTGAGTCCATCAAAACGAATTTAAGCAACCTCTGCCCGTATCGCCTTACGTAACTTGCGTATCTTCTGTCTCCACTGCGCTACCTCACCCGGCTAATCGTACCTCATCCGTGCTTCTCTCTCTGTATCACTCCCTGTCGCCGCTACTCGGCTGCACCTGTCTCCTCACCCTGCTCATCACGCTAAACAAACAAACCTCTCAGTCTACCCAAAATAGTCTCAAACTCTCAAAACATCACACAACTCTTCACTTTAATTATTTTTAACATATAAACTCTGACTCCTAAAACCCTCTAACACACTCCTCCCATGCGGATACGCTCGCTCCCTCGCTTTCGATCGCTCGCTCACTCTTCCGATGGTAAAATTGCGCTATATTAATATAGAAGTAAGGAGCTATATCTGTTCTCTCAATTCGGCTCCCCAACTCTACTGCTCATGCGCTGCATCAGCAGTCTCATTAGCTGTAAATGGCACGCTTTTTTGAAACTATTACATGTGTAAATCAATTTTTTATAATAAATCATCATTGTGGAAGTAATAACATTAATTTTCGTATTATAAAATAGTCTTTTAGAGTGTAAGGTAAAATAATTATTTGTCAAAAAATTAATGTTCAACCAGAAAAAAAACTAATTTTTAACAAACTAATTAAATTTTCAATAAAATAATTGAATCCCCAGCCAAAGGGATGAATTTTCAACCAAAATGATGAATCTTCAACCAAATGATCGAATTTTCAAACAACAAAAATTAAACTTCAACCAAAAACACTTGCATTTTCATGTGCAGGATCCTCCGAGGTTCCTGTACAGGAATTTTTAGCTGGGGTGTTTTCTCCTTACACTTTGCCCACTTTTCTCTGCCAAAAAATAAAGGCGCATAATATATCTATTCATATGTTATTTCCATTTTAATCGTCTTCTTGGTTGCTGAATCTCTGCGCTCCGGTGGAATTAGGCCGTCTGCCTCTTGAGGATGTGGTGATGCTGGCTCATCATTAAGTTGCGCTAAAATATCAATTGCCGCTGTTTGATCGTCTGATGCGGTCTCCTCTAATGTTCTTTGTCGACGTTTCTCCACGCCTAATCAACCTGCTGTTTAATCTCCATTGCTCGATCTTCTGAGATTAGAAGATTATTTCTGATGTCCTTCATTTAACCTATAAGTCATCCCACTGGAACCTTCTGTATGTTAGGATACTTCGCAGCAAACTTCATCTTAAAGTATCCCCTTTTCGCTTTTGGTTTCATACTTCTCACTTTCGTAGTAGAGACGCACCAATTCCTTAGTAGCAAGATCACTGCAGACTGACGCCAGCTGGGCGCCAGAAAAAGAATCTGTTTGCAGCCTGGCGCCCGGCTGGGTCCACTTTAACGTGCTGTTCTGGCGCCAGAGTCTGGTATAGCAGATCCTGGCCCAAGCTGGGCATGCTATACACCAGGCAATATTAAAATAACGTAAAATGGTACTAAATAGGTTTCTGGAATAGTTTTACACTATATTTCAGCCCTTTCTATGAGAATATACTGCGGAGACCGCACTACATTTCAGGCGAGACACACTGAAATATTACAAATATAACTCCTTGTCGTATAAGCTTACTGCATGCTTGCATGTTTGGGGATACTTGTGAATCGTTCAGATTTTCGATAGCTAGATTTTCAATTTCATTAATTAATTTATACATTAATTACTAGTGTTTAAACTAAATACCAGTATCTGGTTCTTTTATTCACCAGATTCAGTTTTTCGTCTGGTTTGATCATTTCTCCCGCCAGTCTGGTCGGCTAGATGGAGCAGATGCTGAATCAGACTCTGGCCTCTGTCATACAAGCCAGACGTTGCTACTATGGTTCCTCTTTCATGTGGTATCCTACTTGATACTCTCCCACGATATTTCTATTGAGGTGGTAGGCTGCAGATGTTCTTGCTGGTTATAGCTATTTGATTAGTGAGACCTGTCTGACCATCTCGCTGCTCACCACCATCACCGCCCCGCAAACTATGGCCCCCAGCGGTGGCTCCAGGCGCGGCCCGACGATCCTCGGGAAGCGGCAAGCATTTCAAAATAATTAAAAACACTCTGCATGATAAATGATGGATTTTAGTGTTCCTCTTAGTCCCTTTCCTATTCGTTCTCTGTCTGTCTGGCATGAACGCCAAATTCATGAGAGGAAAGCTCAAACCCTACCGCAGCGCCCACGCGAGAACACCTTCGGTAGGGATATTATTATTTATTTATTATTATTTTAGCCCACCTTACACCCACAGGTACTCATGACCTAGTACTTCGCTATTAAACACGGACGCGAAACGCGGCAAGTGATTAGTAGATTCGTTGGTGTCAGTCGTTGTTTCGGAACTCTATATTATGCTTGCGCATTCATCATAATTCGCGAGTATACACACTGCAGAGCCCATCTATAGGGATCTGACAATCACACTGAAGAGCCCTATAGGGATCAAATATTCATCCTGGCGAACCCGTTCATAGGGGCCCAACATACATACGGGAGAGCCTATTTATAGGGATCCATCTTTCTTACAAACGCTAGTTCTAATGCCAACGACTGAGACTACCGATTAAAAATATTAATTTTATTCACATTAAACGGCAAAATACAAACACAACTTCACAAACGCACACGGACATACCCAGTAAAAAGAAACTAATTGAGGCGAATTGAGATGAATTCGCTAGAGCCTCCGTGAATCTCGCTTTGCGACAATCTCGAATTGGAGCAGGTCGTGAATTCTTTTAAATTCGTAAATAAGTAATTTAATCTTCAAATTTGCTATTCGCCCGAATTTGGCGAACAATTTATAGGAGACCTAATTCATTTGAATGTGTCAGAATGAATTAATTTCATTGTCAGCCGATTCATTTTAATTCGCAAGATTTAAAGTCAAGCTCCAATTCGCCTGAATTCGTCAGTGCACATACAGTTAAAGTCTGGCCTATTCAATCGAATTAGTAAGCTATAAGCAACGCGTTGGGCATAAAGGATCCGCTGTAAATTAATATCAATGAGTCCCGTAGCTTAGTGGTCGCCCTCTGGACTTATACACATGGGATCGCTGGTTCGAGTCTCGAGGTATGCCATTTTATTAATTTTTTCAAAATGACCTTGAGCACAAATTAAAACGAATTAAAACGCATTCAATTCGCGCTGGCTCAATTCGTTTTACGAATCAGAAAGCGGAATTTTGGTGAATTCAAAAATGTTAATTAGTCACAATTCGACCCAATTAGTTTTTTTTACTGGGTAACCATATACAAAAAAGGTAAAAAAATTAGAGTCAAAAATGAAAAATGTGATTATAACAGTCATCTGCCGTGTCCGCGGGATGACCATAGAAGGCGAGTTTAGCCGCTATCATTGTTCACGCCCAGAAAACTTTGGACGATGCGGCACGTGTTCAACAATGCTGCCTTCTGAATTAGATGTAGCGAATTTCGAGCTCCCATCTCTTCCAAGATTTTTACGCACCTTGCATGAACTTTCCTAGTGGAGGAGATCACGAACGGGTGGATGGTGACTTTGTTCACCCTTCACAAGGTCAGAGTCTCCTGCTTCAGCTCCGAATATTTTGGGATCTTCTCAGTATATCGGAGCCTAATATTATTGTCAAGGACAATGCTTACGTCTACTATTATCACGTGTTAAGCACGTTTATCTAACAAGAGGACTAGGTCTGACTAGGGTTTCAGTCAGAATAGTCCTGTATCAGTAAAGGAGATGGTGTCTGTTCTCAAGTACTTTAACTGTGCTATATTTGTAGTAAGGATCAAATCTCTCTAGTAAGCCAGTGTTCAGGGCAATTTTTCGGTAAATGATTCCAGTAACATCATTATGTGTGCGCGTGTATTCTTGCGAGGCAAGCATCGTACAGCCATCAATGATGCACTCGATATTTTCATTGGGATCTCCACAAAGGCGGCATCTGTCAATTACTGCCGCCATACTGAGGATGTGTTTTTGGTAATTCCTCGACTTTATAACCCTGTCCTGGATGACAATGTCAATTCCTTCCGTCTCCGGAAAGAGTTTTCCCCGCCTTAACTAGAGGTTTGAAGCATCACTATCCACGCAAGGAAGATCTAATGTTTGGGGGTGTTGCTTGTGCAGCTGCTTACCTCGCCACTGAGCAGCTAGCTGTTCAGCCTTGAGATGTCCAATGTTCTGGAAATCAACATAAGCCAGTTTTAAGGAGGCATACAGGTCAACTCTACAGATATAGTCGTAGCGTTAGATGTTAGTCCTGGTTTGGAAATATTCGCGCAATTGCGTAACCTGAAAGTCATACAATCGACAAACTTCCAAGATCCTCCGCCTTTAAGCTTGCATGGCAGAACTCTCTACAGCTGTCCTTTCAGGGTGCATTCGGTACTCAGACATTTTCACGTGGATGATTCTGTTAAGCCTCTCGAGGTTAGTCATGGACCAGGTGAACAAACCAATGGAGTATGTTAGGAGAGGAATGGCGTAGGTGTAATTGCCTTTTTGATGTTCTTCGTACTGAGGCCAGACGCCAGAATCAAACTAAGGCGACCCGAAAAAGCAGTCTCAAGCGCCTTTTTAATTGCAGAGTGGAGCGTACCCCTCGCCTGCAATATGCAACTTTCGACATTTATCCAAACCCAGAGACATCTTGATGACATAGGAGAACTGCAGCAAGATGTTAAGTAGGCTGTTCAGTTTCGACTCTAGGCTTGCATAAACCTTTATGTCGTCCATGTACAGGAGATGAGTGAGTTGAGACTCAGCCACTCCCGCCTCAATTTTGAACCCATAGGACGTGATGCTGATTTAGTGGGTTTAATGCTAAACAAAACCATAATGCCCTGAATGAATTACCGTCAAAGATTCCCCGTTTAGTGGACAAGGTCCGGGTATCCCTCATCATCTCACGACTAAAACATTTATTTCTTGTGCACCACGTGTGCGTAGCGTGATCCAGAAATTGAATGATGCGCGGACAGTTCTTATATGTCTTAAGGACCTCAAGTAAATAGTCGTGGAGTATTAAGGGAAACGTCTGCTGGTAGTCAATGTAGGCCATGTGCAAATTGCGTTTTTGGGTTTTTCGCATGCAACACAACCACACTGTCAATCGTGACTTGGTCCTTGCAACCACAGAAGCCTCGGAAACCATTTTGTTCTTCGGAGAGGACGTTGTTCCCCTCACAATATGTATAGCCAAAGTTATAAATGATAGCCGTGAGACACTTATAGAGGGTCGGGAAGTAGGTGATGGGTCGGTAAGCACTAAGACTACCAGAATCCACCTTGTTGGGTATCATATACGTTACGCCCTCCGTCATAATGGAGGGCAAGTGATCTGGGTTCTCCAAGATGTTTGAAGGGCCTCAGCAAGGGCGGGTGCAAAACTTCTAGGTGTTTGTACCAGAAGCTGTGCATCCCATCCACACCCGGCGCTTTCCAGTTCTTAGCCCTCTGTAAGATACGAGTTACATCGGAGGCTAAGATGGATAGACTATTCATCCCATACAACCGTGCAACTATGTCTTTAATAGACGGAGCCACGTCGTGTCCAGTTGACTTGATCTATAAGTACCCCAGATGCTCGACCAATATCTGGCCATTTCCTCGGCCCTAGGTGGTTCACAATAATTTTGAGTCTTGTTTTTGCCATCTGCAAGTCTGCGATAGAAACGTTTTTCGTTTGCTAAAAAAAGTCCTATTGTCATTCCTTTTAGCGATCGCTCTCTTGAATCGTCGCACTCACGCTGACAGGACCATGAGCCTCTGTTACAACCGTCCCAGTTCGTCTCTTATTTTACTAATCTCGCCTTGAAGTATAAACTTACATGGAGGATCTTGCCTATCCTATCTTGGTGCTGAGTTGATGCATTCGTCTTTTGGTCTTATGATTAGCCGTTGGTTTTGTTTTACGGTTTGCATCCGCCAAAGTTCTCGCTGCATTACACACACTACAATTGACAATCTAGAGGTCGGACTCTTTCGAAAAATCTCTAAAAGGCTAGTCATTCAATTCATCCAGATCTTTGGGCTTGATAGAAACCTGGATGTTAATATTTCTCCTCATCCTAAAGCATCGCTCTTCCCCTATTGGATGACTGTCCGCGATTGGTCTCAGTGTCGCCTCTATGGTAGTGACGCTCTATTCACAACCCGAGGATACGTCCGGTGGCTTAATTATAGGCCCTTCGGTTCGATTCCAAAGGAACAGGAACCGAATATATATATATATATATATATATATATTTCGGCGCTGGAGAGACCTATACATACCTGGGCCTGCCATAGAGCTGCATTCAAGACATGACATCTATAAAGGATACTCTCCGATGCAAATACAAACGTCTCATCCGACAGATTTGGTCTTCCGAACTGTCTGCGAGGAACAAAGTATCTGCAATGAACATGCTTACCATCCCGGTAATACTCTATTCATTTGGAGTAATTCCTTGGACGAAGGACCAGCTTAGATTCTTCGACATTAGGTCACGAAAGGTTATGCACATGAATAAAAGCTGACACCTTAAGTCGTCCATACCGCGTCTTTACATCTCACGCCGTAAAGGTGGTCGCGGAATACTGAATCTTGAATGTTTTCACAACAGGATCATTCTGGGTACAGCAAATATAGTCTCAAATGGACAAGACCCTCTTCTTAAAATGGTCAGGAAACAGAAAAAGTGGGCAAGGGAGCGTTTCTGTACAAAGCAGCAGAGGAACCTGCTGGAAAACCCTGTACAGCTTCCCGTATATGTTCCCTTGCCAGAAATAGGAAGATCTCGTACAAGAAACTTTATAAGGTCAGCATAAAAAATTCAGACACGAAGCTGTACAGGAACATGCAGGGAACGAGGGACGTCCTAAGTGGCCACGTATGAACATATAGGGGATCCCGTAAATATCCAGCATGGTTTCGTCCGTATCGAAAAAATTAAATATCTTCAATACCTTGCCTTCTTTATAACCTTGAAGATCGAACTCACTAGCGAGAGAGCTAGGCCGTAGCGTACCCTCGTGGATTAGTTCCACTAGGGTTCCTGAACAGGTTTCTGTAGATGATGTCGTACTGAATTCTGTACATGAAACCTAGTGAAACTAATCCACTAGGATACGCTACGGCCTAGCTCTCTCGCTAGTTAGTTGTATCTTCAAGGGTATACATAGAGTCCATGAGCATATACACGTTCCCGTAAGTGTTCCCTGGCCCCCTGAATGTTTCTGTACAAGTTTGTGTCTCAATTTGTTATGGTGATCCCGTGACGTTTCTTGTACGAGATCTAGTCCTAGTTCTGACCAAGGAACACTTACAGGAACACTTGCGGGATCCCGTACAGGATTTTCCAGCTGGGAAGGTTGCTGAAACACTTGGCCCTGACTTCAATATCAGGAGTGAGCAAAATGCATTAAACATTACCCATCTCGAGTACTCATTAATGAAGGCCCAGATCAAGACAGCATAGGAGAAAAACTTCCGCGAACAGGTCCTAGACAAGAGGATCCCGGTAACAACGAGTTGAATGGGACGCCTAGACTGGCATTAAGAAAAACGGACATTTCAATGTCTTTAAATGAATACCAATTGCATTTTTGTCCGAAAAATAATTCAATCGCATTGACCAGCATTTATTCTATTCAATATTTTGCCAACAGCATTAAATGGCACTGACACGGTTCGATACTTGGTTCGTAGAAGGCATCGCGTGGCATACAATTTGGCACATCGTCGAGTAGCATTGAATGGTATTAAATGGCATAAACTCATAGGCATTACAAGCAAACCACTTTCATGCCTTAACGTTTATACGCATTAAAAATGATTGAAACGAAACGAATTTTATACAGTAAAGCACATTAAAGGCATTTTCCACAGAAATGTGAAGGATCAGTCGATGACGTTTGAGCTAACGTTAGCTTTCCTCAAATCACCCGGATTCAAGTCGGGCACAGAGGTTTTCATTTTAGCGTAAGTAGTGTCGAATTAACTGGAACTCCATATTCTCGACAATTGTTTCTATATCGCGCTCGAGGTCTGACATAGTTCTGCTAGACTTCGAGAAACGAACCATGTTCATTATCGAATTTTCGGCACCAGCCGAGAAGAACATCACAGCCGAAGAGAATGAAAAGAAAGACCTTAAAGGTAATATATTTAAATGCCTTAAATTAAAAGTAAACCTTATAAGGGATTTGCGATGGTTATCCCCAGAATATTCTGTTGAGCTAGTTGTCCTGATCATCGGTGCTCTTGGAGGTGCCAAGCTTTCACTGGTTAATGGCCTGAAAGGCATCCCTGCATGTCAACGAAATGCTAAGCCACGCGCGGGGAAAATGCAGAAGACGGTCGTCTTTGGGTATCCGCTAGATAACGCCAGCTCATTCCAAATGATTCTTGGGGGCCACAGCATGCGGGACGGTGGTGATGGTGAGCTGCGAGATGGTCAGGCAGATCGCACTAATCAAACAGCTGGCCGGCAAGAACATCTGCGACATACGGTAAGCAGTAAAACATCAACTGTGCCTGCTGAGGATGCTTTGGCTAGCGTTAGCTATTTACAGTCAAACACCTCAACAGAAATACCGTGGGAGAGCATCAAGTGGGATACCACAAGGATTGAGGAATTGGTGCGTCTCTATTATGAAAGTGTGAAGTTCGAAACCCCACGCGAAAAAGGATACAATTTTAGAACGAAATTTGCTACAAAGTATCCTCAAATAGAGAGAGTCGTACTAAGAGATCTTATCGCTAAGGTACAGGACATCAGGGTCAAGTGACAATTGTATGCGAATCGAACCGGAATCATTCTCACTGTTGGTGGAATGGCTCGGAACCATTCGGTATATGTACTCGCGTCATAAGATGGATTCAAGCGGAATAGGCATACAGGATCATTTACAGTTTCCTTCGCCAAATTTCTGTACATGAACCGTCAAGATTACTTGTACAGGTTCGTGTGCAGGAACATGTGCAGATTCCTGCGAGGTTCCTGTGCAGGAATTTTCAGCTGGGACGGAATCAGTCGGAAGCAGATTTCGCATTCGTTCGTAATCGATCGGAATGATTCGAAGGTTTTTTGATTCAAACGGACTCACTTTCATTCCGAAACTTCCGCCAGGGTTGCGCACGTATCGGTGCGCATATCCGAACAATAGCTGAGACTACTACCAGACTACTACCGACTACTAGTGGATCCCAGAAGGATTCCCATGCTATATTCGAGGTAATACTCAGAAGAATAGAGAATAGTGCAGTTTTGGGCATGGTCCTGAAAGGCCTTCACTTAAATCGAACACAGCATTCGCTCGCTACGAACGCAAACATTCAGGACCGTATGAACCATTTCTGTTGGATTTGGACGCATGTTATGAACAGCTAATTCAACGAACGCGCTGAGGATACTAGCCCGCCCGGCTGAAAATTTCTGTGCAGGGACCTTGGTGGATCATGTACATGTTCCTAGACACGAACCTGTGCAGGTAATCTTGAGGGTTCCTGTACAGGAATTTGTGAAGGAATCTGTACATGATTCTGCAAAGGAACTTGTATACAAGCTAACCTTTGAATGATTCTGTATAGGTTCCTTTACAGAGAGATTTGAGACGCGGGATCATGTACAGGAACTTCTTCAGGATCCTATACGTGAACCTGCATAGGAACTAATCCGCGAGGGTTTGCTAGTGGCTTGCGTCTCTCGATAGTAAGTTTGATCTTCAAGGGAATAAAAGGAAAGCAACTTTATAGCTGTAAGCGAAATGAGTTTTTGCGACGGCTTCTATCAAGGACCCCATACGTGTTTCTGTACAGGAACCCGCGCCTCAATTTACTTCCCGAAGGAACCTGTACAGGAACCTATACTCGATTATTCGAAGGTTCCTTTGTCGGTGCAGGTTCCATTGCAGGATCAAGTACAGTTTCCTTCGCCAAATTCCTGCACAGGAACCGTCAAGATTACCTGTGCAGGATCGTGTCCAGAAACATGTCCAGGATCCCCCGAGGTTTCTGTACAGGAATTTTCAGCTGGGCGGATATCCTTGGGATATCCCATTACGTGAATCAAATAAAATTTTATTTGAATCCTATTGCTGCGAGGCACGTCATGAGAAACACAAATTTCTAAGTAAATCTTCTTACAAAAGTTTTTATTACGAAAAGTTTTATTATGTACATTTATACAGTGCCTATTTCAATCAGTAACATTTTAAATATAATATAAAATATAATTTAATCTAAAATCTAATCTAATAGACTGAATTCATTTCATATCAGGCATGTTCTACGCTAGAAGTCGCAGAATCTCTCGGGGACGAAATATGTTTTTTTTTAAAGGAAACTAGGCGATACGTTTTTTCCGATATACGAAATTAAAATTTCCTACTAAATTATGCGTATTTGAATGTTGTGCTTTATTTGATTTATTTTTTTAAATTTCTTTAAACCAATCCAATTTTGAGCTTGGCTCCTGGTTCCAACGCCTTTAATTGAGATATTTATAGTTTTCCTTCTGCTCTGATCGCGTTTATCGTCTGGTTTAGAAATCCGCCGGAAAATTAAAAAAAAAACATATTTCATCCCCAAGAGATTTTGCAACTTCAAGTACCGAACCTGCCTGATTTAAAATGGAATTGGTCAATATTTGTACATAAAAAATGATGTTAATATAATGTAATACTTTAAGATTAAATATTTCCTACTGAATTATTAGTTTAAGAACATCTCTTTTGAAGTTACTTTTCCGATCATCCGTCATATCTCCCATTGTCGATAAAACGAACTGGCAGAAAGCCATGTCTGGCGACATCCCAGGAGATGGCGTCCAACTCTGGGATGAAAATCTATCCTTGATGACCGATGTCAACTTCATAATAGCTTCATTCAAGGGATCTCTTGACCCATATTCTTCAGCCGCTGATGACTGTGTGGTCGTAGATGTGAATGATGCAGATGAGCATGGTCGCTCATTGCGGGACTCAGTTACCGTATTCCTGTAAAAATAAAAAATATTAAGGCACTTAAAATGACTCGGGTTTTCACCAGATCCATAATACGTCTTTAATTAAATTTTATTCAGAAAAAAGACCTTCTCCTTTCACTCCGCTGGGATTCGAACACCAGGTCAACTGATTTCCGGTCAGGTGCTCTAACCACTGAGCTACATGTTCTAAATAGTGTTTGTAGCAAAACATTTTAATTTGACGTATTTTCAAGGATGGACTTCCCTTAATTTTCTGAATCAATGGAAATCTTACTAAAAATAATATATCAACTATGATCAATTGTTTCTAAAAATCGTTATTAATACATTTTTATTGATATTTGTGACTAACTTAGACTTGCAACTTAATTCCAAGCCATTTGAATGGGAGGAACAAATTCGTTGTACTTGAACTTCCAAAATATTTGGAAATTGTTCATCTAATTTGTTTATGAAAATATAAATTGTTATATTTTACCAAGTATCATCAAACCTATATTATTTATAGAAACGTTTTCAGCAATTCATGTGTTTTGTTGGAAATTCGTATTTTTGGTTGAAAATTATTTTGTTAAAAATTCATCTTTTTTTTAATCTTTTCAAATCTTTGAAACCTTTTAAATATCTTTCAAATGATTAACAAATTTCTATAGTTTGTTTTAAGTTTCTGGCCAATTTTTAAAATGGCCTTAAAATCATACTTTTTTTCGACAATTTTGGATATCCTACAAAGATGCGAATTTCTAAACAAAAAACATTAAATTATAACCAAAAACAGTTCAATTTTCAAGTCAAAATACGAATTTTTTACAATACAGTGAAATTTTCAACTCGAAAAGTGGAATTTCCAACGCAGAAGTTAATTTTCAACCAAGAAAGATGACTTTTCTACCGTAAAAGATGAATTTTCTACCAAAAGACACTTTTTTAACGAGATGAATTAAAGAAAACAAAAAGAATTTAAAAAAAAAATCTGAATCCTCAAATAGATGAATTTCCAATCAAAAAATATGAATTTTAAACCAAATACTTGAATTTTCAACTAAAAATGGAATCGTTACATTTCCAGTTAAAAAAATAATTTTCAACATATAAAAATTAATTTTCAAGTAGTTGTATTTAACCAAAAAAGACAAATTAAAAAAAAACGAATTCGAACATACAAACAGAATTTTTAATAAAGTAGTTCAACTTTCAAACAAAAAAGGTCAATTTTCAGAAAAAAATATTAATTTTCGACTAGGAAAATTAATGTTCTACAAAACAAGATAAATGTTTAATAAAATACATCAATTGTTAACCAAATAGTTTAATTTTAACCGAAAGTTATGCATTTTTAGCACATAAATTAATTTTCAACAAAATAGTTACATGTTCAACCAAACGGTAAGCCTTCATTAAAAAAAAATTTCAACAAAGTAGTTCAAGTCTTACCCACGCAAATGAATTTTCAATTAAATAGGTCAGTTTTCACCAATATAGTTAAACTTTGAACCAAAGGAATGAATTTTCAATTGAAAATATAAATCTCCAACAAAAAATTATTTCTTAACAAAGTGTTTCTACCAAAATTTTCAAACAAAATAGCCGAGTCCTGAAGCAAAAAAGAGTGTTTGGTAAGAGACAAGTTGAATTTTTCAACCAAAAAGTATACATTTTTAACAAAATTGTTGAATTTTCAATCAAACAGTTGCATTTTTATCCAAGAAAGATGCAATTTTGACTAAACTTTCATGGAAATCTACCAATTTATTAAAAATGTTTGCGAAATTGTTGAATGTTGAATAAAATTGTGGTATTTTTCTATTTTGACCCCAAATTTGTGTTCTGTGCTCCGAAAACCCCCCTCGTACTACCTTTCAAGGAAATCTGCTGAATTAATATTTTTTAATTTTTGGTGAAATTGTTGAATTTTGAGTAAAATCGTGGAATTTGTTTATTTTGACGTCAAATACGTCGGAACCTACGCCAGAAGCTACGTCGGAACCTACGTGGTTTACTATCTCAATTGCCGACGTAGGTTCCGACGCAGTTTATGACGTCGGAGTTTTCAATACGGAAATGTTGAATATTGTATATTCATCGTTTCGGATGATAATCACTCCCAAAATATAACCTCCAATTTATTTGTTATAAATAAAAATGAATATAGATATCAGATTTTACTGAAATTGTGCGTTCGATTGTTAGGAAATTATTTTTCTTTTGCAAACAGATAAAATTAATATTGCGAGCCGCATTATCCAACAGGTAGTGTATTGTGACGCACGTGGACTTTTCTGGAAAAATTACTAATTAAATATTTTAATTGATATAAATTAAATTTTTTCCATGAATAAAGAGAAGCTGAGATATTGATCTACGTTTTACACACTTTCCCATTGCATTAGCAATTATATTATTCTTTCTATCGTTTGATACATGTTACTTAAAAAGTATTGATTGTAATTATAGAAATTTTAAATCTGATAAACATTCCTTTATGCCTTTAACTTCATTCCCTGACTTACCGACATTTTTTGGAGCAACTTACGCCCACACGAAATGCAATGTCGAGTTTAAAAGTAGGGAAATTGAATAATGGGCAATAAGGAACTATGGCCCTAAATTCTTAGAATTACAAAAAACTAGTTTTCTTAAATAAATTATTTTGGTAATTCTAAAAATTTAAGACCCTATAAACGTTCCTCACAGCATTTTATTTTATTTACAAAATTTACAAACCCGACATCTCATTTTGTGTGGGCATTTCGGCACAGCGGCGGCATAGCATGGGTTGGCACCCGGGGCGGTTGCCCCTTATTGTCACCCCTTGGTGGGAATTGTCACCCTTTATTGACCCCTTATTGTCACCTCTTGTTGCTTGGCAGCTGGGCCGACCGCCCCTCTGTCATCCCCCTACGCCGCTACTGTTTCGGCAACATTTCGTTGTTCAAGAAAGAATGTCGGTGAGGTAGGAATCAGGTAAGTTTGACATGGGCTTGAATATTGACAGATAATCAACTTAAAAATAGAAATTTACAAAAAGTACAAAATTACAAAATAACACAAACAATTTAATACATAAAGACGAATTAGATCAATCAAATTTTGTATTTGAAACGGTAATTTTTCGAGCCGGAAAAGGGAAGGGAAAAGTTCCGTCGCACCCTACTCCTTTCTCAGATTTCCTTTCTCCTTTCTCAAAGCCACGGCTTTGACGTCCAAGGCCGAGTACTGCAAACAGCTGGCGAGGTCGTCAAAGGTTTCCTGAGGAGTGACGCACGATATTTTATGCAAAAACGGAGTGGTTTTCGTATGTGAGTGTGTATTAAGGGTGAAGCTTTAATGGCGGTGGGGGACGGGTCCCAGGCAGAGCCCCCGTGGGGGGTTCGAGGGGCGAATTCCCCCGTAAGGAAAAATACAACAAACAATCATTTTCAGCTTCTTCTTGCAAGGGAGGTGGTGTGCACTGCATAAACTCCATCTTGATTATCACTTGCCTCTTCACTTTCCCTCTTTCAAATTTTAGCAAAAGAAAGTACTTCCAGTAGTTTTAAGAGTAAAAGTATTATTTCAAAGAAGAAATGTTTCTGAATTATAATAGAAAATTTTGTTAGATTGTTCGTTGTGAAATAATCTTATTTTTAGTTAAAAGTCAACTACTTGGTTAAAAGTAAAACTCTTTTGTTTATAATTAATTTTTGTTGGTTGAAGATTCATCATTTTAATCGAAAATTCATCTCTGGTTGAAAATGTAACTACTTTGTCGAAAATCAATTGTTATAACTAAAAATTTAACTATTCCAACAGAAAATTTAACCATTCACATTAAAATCCTTTTTATGTAGAAAATTAATCTTTTTGGTATAAAATTCAACTATTCCAGTTGAAGATTCATCATTTTTGTTGAAAATTCATCAGTTTGGTTAAATAGTATATTGTATTATGACTTAGCAAAACACGGCTTTGACGCCCGAGGCCGATGTTTTAATTTTTAAACAAAAAATACCAATTTTCAACCAAATAGTTGAATTTTCATCTAACGAAGATAAATTTTAAAACAAAAAAAGAATAGTTAAATTTTCTGTTAAATCATTTTCAGCTTCTTCTTGAAAGTGAGGTGGAGTGCTCTACATAAACTCTCCATCTTGATTATCACTTGCCATCGCGACACGTATAGTCATTGTTATCGGTTGACGAAACACTCACGGGCTTTCGTGCAATTTAACTCACGTGTTGCTGCCTGTTGCCGGCCGGCATGCTCTGTACAACCGTATTGTACAGTCTACAAATATCAGTCATATGTACCGCGCATGCGTCAGAAGAGAGAGACAGGAGAGTTTCGCCGCTTGGACCAAAAGCGCATGCGTGCACTCCCTGAAAGTATACTTTTATGGCCGTGGCCGGCAAAATACCCCCTCCGACGATGAAAAAAGTTTTTGGTTTGTTTGAAACAGATGTTTCCAATATTATAAATGAGCATAACTTCCTTAATCTTCAATAAAGTATATTAATATTATAGCCTAATCGATTTCCCTCGAATCAAGGAATCTTTTCCGTTCTTGCATCAATTTTGAATTATATTACTGAAGAAAGTTTCACCATAGAAAACCGCTGTTTCAAATGCATATTACGCATTACCATAGCTTCCTTACTCTTCAATAAAAGGTATCAATACTATAGGTCAATCGATTCGTCTCAAATCAACACAACTTTCCTATTCTCGCATTAACTGTAAATTATGAGGATGAGCAAATTTTTAATATAAAAATTGATTTTAAAAATATACGTATAAATTTCCGTAACTTCCCTACTCTTCAATAAAATGTATTAATATTATAGGTCAATCGATTCGTTTCAAACCAAGAAATCTTTTATATCCGTGCATCAACTTTGAATTATGTTAATGAAAAAAGTTTTACTATATAAAACCAATTTTAAAAATATTATAGAGTGCTAAAAAAATGCAAGAAGTATTTTTAGAAATTCTTTGGTTAGTTTCAAGATATTAGAGGTGAAGATAATCCCTCCAAATTTTCCTCAATTTATCTGCCACCGTTTTCAAGTTATCGTGTTCACAATCAAGTGTGACATCCACACATTCCCACACACGCACATACATCCGGACAAATGTTCAGAATATTGTATTAGATTTTTTTAAATGAAGAAAAGTTGAATTAAATGAATTAATTTTTTTGTTTTGAAAATTTTACCATGACTAAGCTTCCACTATGAGGGAGCAAAATGTATAATATACTATTTATTTTTACAGAATCAAGTTCACAGGCTGACCTGACTCCGAGGGGGCCCAGAACGGCCGTCGCCCGATGGCGCGACGCTAGTCATTGGACCAACACCCCTCTTTCGGTCGGGCATCTCGATTCTCATCTGGTACATATATTAACACCACGCGAATTTTCTGAAAATGCTGATATTCAAAGAAGCCCATCACCTGGTAACTATTAAAGAATGTTGATAGGAAAAATGTCTATATTAGCAGTTGATGATATATTACGCCCTAGAAAGAGTGTATGTGGTTTCGTTTGCAGCACGTGGAACTATCCAGTGTGGGGACGGCGATTTGTCAAGCTTAGCTCAGAGGGCAGCACCGTGAGTGGAGATATACCTTGCACGCTGGCATAAAAGGCATTATCTACAGTTTTCTTAGTTTTTTGTTATTTGGAAAGCGATTTGCTCCTTTATTGTTACAGCCAAATGCCACACACACACCTGGCATTTCGAAAATAGTGCATTAAGCTAACACCTCAACACTGCGTTACGAAGGACTAATATAATGCGAATGGCAGACGCTGCCACTGTTGGAAATGCCATCTTGTGTATCTCCACGCGCACTAGCGACCCTAGAGGCCGCAAGTGTCAGTCGCTGTTCCCATATCTAAATCATACACTTTTCAAAATGTTCGGGAATATCTGAAAAATCTAGTATACAAAAGTAACAGAATTTTATAAATGTTTGTTACTGATTCGAAATTACTATAAATGTGTCTTGAAATTCGTGAAGTGTAGGTCACAGGGTAATATCGGATAGTAATTATATTTATATCAGTCTCCGATTACGGAAATATATCCGGAAGAAATCCCTGATGCGAAAGGTTCGAATGGGAATTCAATCGGAACTATTTGGAATCGAATTATTCGGAAATATGCATCCAATAAAATCAGAATGCATCTGAAACAATCCAAAGCAACTTTTCATTTCGAGCATAAATTTCAAATTCAACTGTGCAAGTCTAACTGAAAATGCTCCAAAAGTACAACTGTATACATACACGTGCATAAATGGGCACCTGAGGACTTGGACATCTGTGCACGTCTAACTAATAATAATGTTTTAAATGTACAACAGTACACGTACACGTGCGCAGATGGTACTTGGACGCAGGTAGTCATCTTAGGACTTTCAAAACTGTGGACGTTTAACTAGAAATGCTTAAAAGGTGTAATTATACACATTTATGTGCATACAGTATAGCTGAAATGAGGGTCGTCCAAAATTGTACTTGTTGAATTTGTTTTTGATTAGAGGACAACGATCCCTCCAAAAGGACAAGTCGGTAATAGTAATACATAGTTTCCCAAATTCAAGTGGACGGACTTATAAAGTCCTTTTAAAGTTATTATAAACTTATATAGTTCATAAAATCATTACGTAACTTATAAAGTTATTAATTAACCTATAGAGTGTACAAAAATATCGAAAGTTCCATTTACCCACTCGTTAAGGGCTGATTTTCATACAACAGCAAAAACACATACCAAAATGAGATTAATCTAAAAAAAATATCTTTCAGAGATGCGCTTGGAGCATACAATAGATATCACTCCCACAATGTCACTTATCTTAATGTACTTTCAGCGTTATAAGACATTTTTTTCCATCGTGTACTCCCGTAGATCTTAGAATTTTTGCAGTAATCAAGTTCTTTGGACTCAATGATTTTTTGATCAACTGTGTGACCAGGGGAATGATGTTTTAACATCTTCAGAAAACAACTGTGAGATTAAGCGGTTGGGTGCAATAACGCTGTACTTGCGTTTTTAGAAGTCACTTATTTTGAATTTGTTTTGTACATAGCTTCATGAAAAACAAATTAGGATCAAAAATTTGTTGCAGTAATCACGTTCAATGAACTCAATGATTTTTTGATAAACTAAGTGTCCACGGGGATGATGTTCTAAAATTTTTAGGAAGTTGCAATCAAAGTGACACCGATCTTCATTATTTAGTTGCTTAAGCAATCATTGAGTCCAAAGAAGTTGATTACTGCAAAAATGTTTTGAATCCCTGTAAAGTGGATGAAAAAAAATGTCACATCCCTGAGTACGCAATAGAAGAAAATGTCTTACATCCCTGAAAGCAGATTCAGATTTAATAACCTTATGGGGGTGTTTTTTTGACAAGCCGGCAATAGTATTGCAGGGTGTCCTAGGCTGAAGTACCCCGACTTATATATAACTGTATATTAAACAAATCTAAAGGTACTCACCCTATGACGGCTGCTTTTTAGATGCAACAACAATTGCAATTCTTCAAGTAATATGTTTAGGAAATTCCACAGAAACCACCCCCACAAGGTCACTGATTTAAATCGGCTTTCAGGGATGTAAGGCATGTTTTTTCCATTTCGTACTTAAGACGATCAAAAAATGTTTGCACTCATCGAGTTTTTTTGGACCCAATTATTGCTTGATCAGCTGAGTAACCAAGGGGATGATGATCAACATTTTCAGAAAGCTGCACTCAAAGTGAAATCGATTTAAATTTACTTGGAGGGGTGTAAGACATTTTTTTCATCCCATACCAAGGGAAATCGAAACATTTTTGCAGTAATCAAGTTCTTTGGACCAAATGATTTCTGTATCAACCAATGGCATAATGTTCTAACTTCTTCAGAAAAACATCCGCAAAGTGACCTTGATCTGAATTTACTTAGAGGGGTGCTAGACATTTTTTTCACCCCTTCTCAGGGAAATCGAAAATTTTTTCCTTAATCAAGTACTCTGAACCAAATGATTTTTCGATCAACCGAGTGACCAAGGCGATAATGTTCTAAAATTTAAAAAAAATAACCTTCACAGTGACACCGATCTGAATTTACTTGGAGGGGTGTAGTTGATTTTTTTCATCCCCTACTCAGGGAAATCGAAACATTTTTGCAGTAATCAAGTTCTTTGCAACCAATGATTTTTTGATCAACTGAGTGACCAAAGTGGTAATGTTCTAATATTTTTAGAAAGCTGGCCTCAAAGTGGCACCGATTCAAATTCACTTGGAGGGGTGTTAGAAATTTTTTTCCATCACCTTCTCAGGGAAATCGACATTTTTTTGCAGTGATCAAGTTCTTTGGACGAAATGATTTTTTGATCAACTAAGTGACCAAGACGATAATGTTCCAACAGTTTTATAAAACTGCCCTCAAAGTAACACCGATCAAAATTTAATTGGAGAATTGTTAGAAATTTGTTTCCATCCCTTGCTGAGGGGATTAAATCTCACCCTCTATCATTGATGTTTTTGCTCCCCCACATCATATGGTGGGAGTTTGTATGACAGCCCAACAGCAGAGGAATCCTGTTCTCCTGGCAGTGCCGAATTAGAGTATCTGGGAGGCGGATGTCCCTTAGCATCGCCTGGAAATAAGCCGAGGCAATAACCACCTCTAGCCTTTTTCTGATTCTGCGCCTGAGTCTACACCTTAACAATGGTGAGATCAATGGAGCAGAGCTTAGGCACCAAGATCGCATCCATACCCTTGACGGATATGCATACCCTTAGCGTTTTTTCGCGTGGCCCCTTATATATGATGCTACACCCTGACACGCCACTAATACTTTCCCAGTGTAACCAGGGTTCTTCGATTAGGGCAATCCCTGTCTGCACCACTGACATGCGTCTGATTAGAACCACCGAAGCGCATTTGCCGTGGTACAAATTAATCTGCATCATGGAGATTTCCGTCTTAGCCATTGAAAGGCTGATTCGGAGCACCTCCGGACGATCCGGTCCCCCTACGTATCCCATTTGGGTCACCCAGAAGGTGACCCTAACCGCCCCCAAATTGAGCCGGTAATCAAAAGCCGCAAGGGCTCTGATTGAGGATTCGGGAAGACCAACAACTAGATTCCAGCCTCTTCCCTTCGGACTGGATCCCTGTCTGTCTTCACGAATCGGTTCGTAAGTCGAGTTCTGGAAGCTCAGGTGCTTCAGGACGGTTGTCGGATTCTCAGGGGTGCCAAGAATCAGTACGGTCGCTCTGCGGTACCTTTGCAGACACTCCGTCCCCTTGACCTCCAGGTTTAGTCCTTCTTTAAGCTCAAACGTTGGAGTTCTTTCTATTATCCAGTCTCGCGACCAAGTGTCTGTGGCCTTTACTACGAGGACCCCCGAACTGATAAAGATATCTTTGAATCTGTGGTCGCGCCCCTCGCGGGGTAACGCGTCAATTTCATTAGAGATTTTCTTCCTCAGCCTGTCCAACTCCTTTGGAGTTAGACATGTTTCAGGGTAACCCGACGCACCGTTTCTGGTGGATTGCCCACTAAGGCGCCTTTCACTTTTGGCGGTGGGTCAGAAAGGAGTCCTGGAACGGCGACTTCTCGTTTTTGGTTTGTTTTATTTGACGTGTTCTGCTCATTTTGGTCCCACTAGAAGCTAAGGGAATAAAGAACACCCCTTTCAGAGCGCCGCTTGCAGAGGGCGGGTCTACATACTATGGAATGGGATGATTCGGTAATACTTCCACATTCCAGATTAAAAACAGGAGTGAGGTTCTCGATTTGACTCTATGCTCGGATGAAATGAAGAGCAAGACAGTGGGCTGGAGAGTCTCCCATGAGGAGTCTCTCTCGGACAACAAATATATTTGGTTTCGGTTAACCCTAGAAAAACCGGCGGTTTCAAAGATCAGAAACGCCAGAAATACACTTTGTGACTCATATAAAAAGGACCTCAAAGGGAGGCTTGTGGAATTCCCCACAAGCTCTGGTTCCATTGATGAGTTAGAGCACGCCGCGAATTTTCTGCGAAGGACTCTGACTATATTATATCAGAACAATTGCCCTAGAAGCACAATTAAGTATAGGAAAGGAGCAGAATGGTGAAATACCCACCTGGAGAAAGACCGAGAAAATACAACAGCGTTGTGTAACAGGGCAAATAGAACTAAATTGCCTCCAGACTGGGATATTTATAAGAAGGTTCAGTATGAATACAATAAAAATATAAGAAAGTATAAACAGGAGAATTTGAGGGGCTTCTGTGAGGAATCGAAAGACATTCCGGAAAAAGCGAGGCTCTACAAGATCCTGGTGAAAAACCCGGAAGCTCGTCTCGAACTAATAAGGCTCGATAATGTTGAGTTTGACGAAGATGAAAAAACTAAGAAGAATCACCTGATGGAAGTTCACTACCCGGGTTTTCAGCGAATCCAAACTGACCAAGAGGAGGAAGGCTGGGGCGAAGAGATGGAGAAGGCCGATTGGAATTTCATTGCCAAGGTTGAATATAACAAGAAGGTGGAATTGGCCGTGGGTTCATTTTGTCCCTTTAAATCACCAAGGGCGAATGGCATCTATCCAGCACTTTTACAAAAAGGCATGGATTTCGTCGCCCCTCCCCACTGACGAAATTATGTAGGGGAAGCATTGCCTTAAAACATGTGCCCTCGGCATGAAAGCATGGTAGAGTGGCCTTCATTCCCAAACCTGGGAAGGAGGGTTACACTGCTGCAAAAAATTTCCGTCCAATCAGCTTAACGTCTTTTATCCGGAAGACGTTGGAGATCTGGTCGAGTGATAGATATATCAGGGATGAGGTGCGTTTAGCCTCCCCGCGACACAGAGGGCAGCATGCTTTTCAAGCAGAATGCTTGGTAGAAACTGCGCTCCATGCTGTCGTGGCAAAATTGAAGCAGCAGTCGAAACAAAAGGGGTACTTTCTTGGATATAGAGGGTGCCTTCAGCAATATTCCTCCAGAAATCCTCTGTCGAGAGGCTTTGAGGTGTGGCGTGCCAGAACAGCTAGTAAGCTGGATATGAAGCATGCTACGCCGAAGGAGACACAAAACCAGATTTGCCTAATGCCTGGTAAGGTAAATAGCGCCACGGGGTTGCACACACGGGGTGTCGTGTCGCCCTACCAGTGGTGCATTGTAGTGGACGGCCTCCTTCGTAGGTTAAATAAAGAGGGGTACTATACCCAGGGCTATGCGGATGACTTTGTAATCCCAGTTAGGCGGGCTTATCTGGAAACGTTGATGGGTCTTGCAAGGTCGGCGTTGCACATCGTGGAGCGCTGGTGCGATAGCTCAGGGTTAAATATCTGGGAGTAATCCTAGATAGCAAACAGAACTGGGAAAGGCACCTGTAGATCCAATTCTGGAAGTTTGTCATGACTTTTTGGATGTGCAGTAGAGCCTTTGGGTTGATGTGGAATCTAGGGCTCAAAATGCTTGTAGGTCTCTAATTTGCGGTCCTTAAACCAAGGCTCTTATATGCAGCCGTGGTCTGGTGGCCATGGGCGGATTTTCAAACGATGCAGGACAGGTTGCGACGATTATAAACGCTAGCGTCCAGGGGTTTGACTGAAGCAATGAAGACTACGCCCAAAGCGGCGATAGGATTCATACTCTATGAATAACCCCTGCATGTTGCGATAACTGCAAGGGCGGTACACGCCATGGGCCGCCTGGCAAGAGTAAATATATGAACTCGGGGGACTAGGCACACTAGGCTTCCAAGTGACATGAGCACACTGCCGATTCTAAAGATGAGGCTAGATAAAATAACAAAACGCTGTAACTTCACCAAAACTTTCCGCGTCTGCATTCCAAGCAGGGATATGTGGAAAGCAAATGGTAACCCACTCCTACAAGGGGAAATGTGGTATACAGATGGTTCCAGGAGAGAGGGAGGGTCAGGACCAGGAATCTTTGACAGAACGAGAAGAAAGGGGTACGGAATCCCACTTGGGCGACATGCTACTGTCTTCCAGGTAGAGGTCCTGGCCGTCCTTCACTGTGCTGAAACATTAATAGAAGAAAACGCAGCTAACAGGCAAATTAAGATCTGGTCGGACAGCCAAGCGACATTAAATACAGTGGGAAACCAGACATAACATCAGAACTATTTTGTGGATGCAAAATGGAATTAAACCAGCTTGCAGAAAAAAACAAAGTGGCTCTCATATGGGTGCCTGGTCACACAGGGTTCAAGGCCAACGGAAAGGCGGACCAGTTGGGAAAATGCGGCGCAACAAGTGAATACAGAGGATCGGAACCAGTACTGGGACTAGCGTCTTGCTACATCGGGATGGCCATCAAAAGCTGGATCCGAACAAAGCTCCGGGAAAACTGGGAACAAATCCAGGGTTTCCGATAGGAGAAATCCATCCTGGATTATACGTACAGGATGGACAAAGCCAGGGAAATCCTGGTTTTACCAAAAAAATATATAAGGACAGTGGTTCAGATGCTAACTGGGCTCAACCAGTGCCCGTCATTAGCTAGGCTCAGGCACCAAACCCTTGGGGCTCATTTTATGGAACCTTAGGAAATTATAACGCGATCAGTGATTGACATACTAGGCTTCCCCAAGAGGTCTGAGGTAGACAATTGAGAGTGAATAGTTAAGGATGTGGCACAATAGGCTTTATTCCCCGAAATAATTTTATTTCCTTAATGACGGCAGGAGGAATTAAAGTTTCGATCTCTTCTATTTAAAAAGAAATTAATTTTATTTTGGACTGTGTTTTTTACTGTTGTATCAAAAGCAGCCCTTACCGAGTGGGGAAAAGAAAATTTCGATTTTTTATACTTTATAAGTTATGTAATAACTTTATAAACTTTAGAAGTTTATAATAACTTCATAAGGACTTCATAAGACCGGAAACTCGAGTCTGGCACAGTTGTTACTTGAGCAACTATGCACGTGCACAGTTTGCTTTTGGACAACTATGCACATGCACAGTTTGCTCTTGGACAACTGTGCACATATAATTTTCAACGAAGACAGATGAGCTCCTGCACAGTTTGACGTCTGGCCATCGACTTGCACAGCTAGGCACGTGCAAAGATGCTAAGTGCAAAGTGGACCCCATACCCAAATAAATGTCAGTTAAAATCACCGAAAGCCACATTACAACGTTTCTAGTGAGGAGTGCTTTTGACGATGCCATTTGAGAAGCGAAATTGATGAAAAAACTTAAAAAAATAATCAAAACGTAAAATGAAGTTTTTAAAATAATAAATTTTGATTTTGTTCCACAGAACGACATTCCTTGGGAATTAATCAAGGTAGTCCATCCGGTTCATCAGACCAACATCCTCAGCTACTAACAAGTACTAAGAAACCAAGTAATAAACCACCAAATAAAATAATGCGTTACGAGGGAAAACAATTTGGAGTGTGGTTTTATCCTTCAGGAAGACCGCGCGAAGTTCGCCTTTTATATGAACAAAATATTATTCCGGATAAAGAATATAGCAGACATCACGATATTCAGTATCGTTATGTGGAAATAGATGGCGTAAGATTTGTGGTGTACATGGAGAATGGAAAAATTTTGGGATCTCAGTGTGCATCTAGGACGCATGTTCCAAATGGATCAGGTTAGTGAAGATTTTTTTTATACGTAGAACCTAATGGAACAATTTTGGGAACCGAGTACCTAGGATGAAATAATTGACTACGTACAGATTAATCTATACATAAGATAAACATATACAATTTTATTAATGTCATATTTTTCTGTCTTTGTTTTTGGCGTTTCAAGCTTTTTATCTATAATGCGTTGTTTTCCCTTCGTAGTGGAATTCCAACTTGAAATTGTTTCATTGTCAGTGCTTCAATTTAGAATTGTCCAGTGTTTAATTGTGCGATTGATTTTCAATCTTCAATCAAAATCGCAAGCCTTTATTTTCTTTTTACAGAAATAAATGTTTCACCAACGAACAAGCTTCTACCACGCCGCAAAGATCGTCCAACTAGGTCTTTCATTTATAATCACAAAGAAGTTGGGGTGTGGACTGATCAAAGTGGAATACCACGCTCAGTTGGCCTTGTATCTACGAATATAATTCCAACTATCGAAGATCGCAAAAAATACAACATTAATACCCGTTTAGATCATAAAGATGGCGTATCTTTTTTGGTGCACGAATTATTACCTAGTAAAAACATTCTGGGAGTTGAGCTTGTATCAGGATCTAAATAATATATATAGTCGATACACAAGTTGCTATCGAAAATTTCCCATTGAGATTTTCCTAATTCACGAAAGCTTCATATCGATGCAAATTTTCCAATCGGTCTTATACGGACTTATATGAATGGACTTCAGAGTAACTAAGATGCAGGCAAATTAAAGTCATATTCGTCATAAGAGAAATAAATTGTATAAAATATTGTATTGTTAGAAACGATTCTCCAAAACTTTAGAATTGACAAATCAAAATGGTTTCCACTTACGCAACCTCTGTTTGTTTCTCTTTACTCGTCTTGAACGAGAATCAAGATGAACAATTTCATATATGAATATATAAATGATTAGTTGGCAAAAACGAAAATTTTCCATGCGCTTGAATTATATTTGATTAGTGTTGCCGTTCGAAACGAGGAATGGCAAGGAGGAGGTCGAGGAACACAAGGTAGGAAAGCTCGAGGCCTCGAGTTTCGAGGCAAAGCACGGCGGCCAAAACTAAAGGCCTTGAAAAGCAAAGCCTTGAAAAGAAAGGCCTTACTTTGGCCTTGTCTTGAAGGCTTCAGTTTCCTCCTGCAGATGTGCATCTTTTCCGACCGCCTGGGAAGGGGGAATAAATTGAAGCTCTCATAGGATGATTGTGGATGCAAGTAATTACATAAATCCCAATGTAGCAATAATAGTTAAATACTTTACTTGAATATCTAAGAAATAATTTGTGATAAAAATTAGAATTAGTAATGATTTAGCATTTTCATATCCTTATACAAAGGAGGGATGAGATGTTGAAATGGAACATTTACTAAAAAGAAATTCAATTTACACTACATACAGAACGTTTGGGTATATTTATTTTTTCTTTTGAAAATTGTTCTTCACTTCAGACGTTTATATATGTGCAGAAACTGTTAAGACTTTGTAATCGGAATCATTTGAAAGATTATCCATCCGTCCGTCGTACATTTTTCCAGGGTGGGGAAGTGAGGAGAGGGAAAATTAGGTGAAGTAGGGGAGGGAAAGTTTGCGATGGAGAGGTTTCAACAACTTAATTAAGTTTTTTTTAAGGAAAATGAGTTCAAAAAATAATTGAAACATTTTTTTTAATTGTATTTCATAAATTTTTTTTACATAATTTTTTTTAAATACAATTTTCTTCCAAACATTTTTTGTGATACAAATTTTTGTCCAACAAATTTTGCTTAGAAAATTATTCAATATTGAGGAATGTGAAGTTGCACTTTATAGAAAAATTATGGTTAACGACGAATGTCGGAATTTTGCTCCCAAACATTTTTATTGCACGTGTAAACCTTTTTTATGAACATTAAGCAATTACATAATGTACGAATTTGTGATGAAATACATGTTTAGAGAATTGAAATACGTTATATTATAACCTGTTCCGGATAATTCATGTCGGTTTTCTCTATTGTATTTGTATCGTATGACTGTGCTGCGTGAGTGATATTTTCTCTTTCCTGCGTCCACATAGGTATCTACCTAGCTTTTTATACCCTGTTTTCTACTCTCTTCACCGACGGATTGTGGTGGTCAGGGTCAGTGTCGAACGTTACGAAGTTCGAGTCGGTACCTCTAACTCGTCTTCTTTTAAATAATAGTAAAACTTATGTAGCCTTTCCTAGAAGGCAAAAACTTAGACTATTCTTTCAATAAATTATACGTTATTTGATGCTCAACAACTAATTATCATAACTCAGTGACTTTTTTTATCAACAAACTTCAAATCCTGCATGTGTATAGTTTTGTAAGTGCTCTTTCTCAACAGTCTGAAATGTATGCCACAAAGTCTTTCATGTCTTATCTTCAATTTAGATAAATAAAACTTTAAAAGTCTTGACGGGTTATCGAAAACAATGTAAAAATGGCTATGTGTGCTGCGCCAGCTGTCAGCCGAGCCTGATCGACAGCGGTGATCGCCGCCTGAAACTTGACGCACGCTAAGACATTTTTAATCATATCACGGGAACCCACTAATATTTATGAAGAGTTATTAGCTTACATTAAAGATAAGACTTCAAAGAGTGTACGGTATAAAATTAAGATTTTTGTTACAACTTTCAAACGTCATGCCAGAAATTGAAGTCGAGGTACAAAATTCGAGACATTCTTGCTTTTTTTTAACTTCTCACGTGTTCTATTATCTTCATAGGGTCAAAAATATCTCTGTAGAGGTCATTCGACGCGTGATCAAATAAGATTTCTAACATTTTATCAAAAAATTTCTCGCTTTTTTTGACCGAGCAATCACGTTCCAAAGTCAGCAGTGATGTTTGATTTCTAAATTAAGGCCATATGACACTTACGACATACGATTCCTACCATACTAACATTTTTTTTGCAACGGCTTACGTTTTACTAAGAAAAGTTTTTATACTGCTATGTTCTTGAAAAAAAAAGTTTTATTAATAAAAAAAAATATTTCTAATTATATAAATGTAGGAGTATACCAACCTTCTTAAGCGCCTCTTATATAATTTCCCAAATGAAAATTGATATCTTAAATTGTGTGTACGTAAGTTGTTGCGAAAGAAACGATGGTATAGTAGGAATGGTATGATGTAAGTGAATATCACATGCCCTTAATATTGTCTCACAAATTGTCTGTTTACAAAATGGCTGCTGTTACAAATTGTCCACCTGCAGTCCCTCAAGTCTCGACATTTGATTGAATCCGCGAAAGTCATTTTTCACATAAAACCAATACCTTCTCATTGAGATGAGAATGTAAAACGACGGAGAAAGGAAAAAGTGAGAGGTTCGTTTTTGGTTGACTTTTTCCCTTTTTCTCCCTCTTTTTTCATTGTGTTCTTCTTGTCTCTAATGAGCCGAAAAGTGAGGTTTTTGGGAAGGTTCTTTTTAAATTGTGAATCAATTTATTGCTTATCCTGCAAAAATTATTCACGATAAAATGGATTTCTTTTCAATCTTAATTTATAAAAAATATTTGTGAAAGTAATCTCATGAGAGGACAAATAGCAAGCTTTTGTCGGTACTAATAGCGGTATCAATTATGACAATCTCATAATTAAATGAATAAACAATACTGCAAACGTAATTTATCATTTCTCAAGTTTTTGCACAAAACAGTTGAATTTTCAAACAAAAATCAAAATGGTTGAATTTTACCTAACTTTCAGTTGTTCAGTTAGTTAATCGACTAACAATAGTAACAATAAAATAGCCAATTTTTTTATTAAAAAAAGTCTGCATTGTATTATTCATGAAAATTGTTTTCAATATTTATCAAATTGATTGGTTAGTTAATGGAGTGTTTTTTGAATTTATTTTTAAACTTTAATTTCCAATTTCGTTAATTCCTATTCCAAGTCAAAATTGCCATTCTTTACAAAAATTCCCATTTAGAATTCAGAATTAGAATTCTTTTGGCTACATTTCAGTAACAACTCAGATTTTATTGAAATTCGAAAATCACCTATTCAAAGACAGAACTGGAATTCTTTTGAGAAAATTTTCTATTTGAATTCAGAATTCTTTAAAAAAATTCCCTGCTCTAATCCAGAATTTTTATTCTGTTCGTAAATACCCTGCTATGTCACAGAATGAGAATTGTTTTGAAATTTCCATGTTCCTATCCAGAATTTTTACTATTTTCGAAAATTCCAAATTGAAGATCAAATTTTTTTTTAATTTCAAAATGTAATATTCCCTGTTCCAACTCAGAATTTATTTAAATTTGAAAATTTCTTCTTGTAAGTCAGAACAAGAATTTTTTTGAAAAGTTTCCTTATCCAATCCAGAAATTTCATTGTTTTCGAAAAACCTCCGTTTTAACTTAGAATCAGAAGTTTTTCCTCAAATTCCCTGTTACAATTCAGAATTTTACTTATATTAAAAAATAATCTGTTTCAAGTCAGAATAATAATTATTTTCGAAAATTTCCTGTTCCAATTCAGAATTCTAATCATTTTCAAAAATTTCCAGTCCAAGCCAAGAATTTATTAAAATTTGAAAATTCCCTGTTTTAACCCAGGATTTTAATTCTTTTCAAAAATTCCCCGTTCAAATTTATTTAAATTTGAAAATTCCCTCTCCCAACTCATAACTAGATTTTTTAGAAAAATTTCCTTTTCCAATCCAGAATTTTAATTATTTTCAAAAAATCTCCGTTTTAACTTAGAATTAATATTTTTTTCAAATTCCATGTTACAATTCAGAATTTGATTTTTTATTAAAAAATTTCCAGTCAAGGCGAAGAATTTATTAAGATTTGAAAATTCCCTGTCTTAATAAAAAATTTTAATTCATTTCAAAAATTCCCCGTCTCAATTTAGAATTGTAATTCTTTTTAAAAAATGCTCGTTCTAACCCAGAATTTTAGGTCTTTTTTTAAATTTTCAATTTTAAATCAAAATTATTATAATAATTCAAACAAATTCTCTTTTTCAATATAGAATTTTAATTCTTTTGAAAAATTCCCCGTTTTAAGTCAAAATTAAGATCCTTTCGAAAAATTCCTTGTTTTAATCCAGAATTTTTATTCTTTTTAAAAATTCCCTGTTTCAACTCAGAATCAAAATCCTTTTAAAAAATGTCTGTTCTAATCCAGAATTTTTATTCTGTTCGAAAATACCCTGTTTTCTCGTAGAATTAAATTTTCTTTCAAATAACCTGTTACAATTCAGAATTTTACTTCTCTTCAAAAATAATCTGTTTCAAGTCAGAATTATAATTATTTTCGAAAATTTCCTGTTCCAATCTAGGATTCTAATAATTTTTTAAATCATTCAGTTCAAGCCAAGAATATATTAAAATTTGAAAATTCTCTGTTTTAATCCAGAATTTAAATTATTTTCGAAAATTACCCGTTTCAATTTAGAATTATAATTCTTTTTCAAAAATGCCCGTTCTAATCCAGAATTTGATGTATTTTTTTTAATTCCCCGTTTCAACTCACAATTATTATAGTAATCTAAACAAATTCTCTTTTTCAATTTATGATTTTAATTCTTTTCAAAAATTCCCCTTTAAAGTCAAAATTAAGCTCCTTTGGAAAAATCCCTGTTTTAATCCAGAATTTTAATTCTTTTCAAAAATTACCCGTTTCAATTTAGAATTATAATTCTTTTTCAAAAATACCCATTCTAATCCAGAATTTGAGGTATTTTTTTTAATTCCCCGTTTCAACTCACAATTATTATAATTATCTAAACAAATTCTCTTTTCCAATTTAGGATTTTAATTCTTCTCAAAAATTCCCCCTTCAAAGTCAAAATTAAGATCCTTTTGAAAAATTCCCTGTTTTAATCCAGAATTTTAATTCTTTTCAAAAATTACCCGTTTCAATTCAGAATTATAATTCTTTTTCAAAAATGCGCATTCTAATCCAGAATTTGAAGTATTTTTTTTAATTCCCCGTTTCAACTCACAGTTATTATAATTATCTAAACAAATTCTCTTTTCCAATCTAGGATTTTAATTCTTTTCAAAAATTCACCTTTCAAGTCAAAATTAAGATCCTTTTGAAAAATTCCCTGTTTTAATCCAGAATTTTAATTCTTTTCAAAAAATACCCGTTTCAATTTAGAATTATGATTCTTTTTCAAAAATGCCCTTTCTAATCTAGAATTTGAGGTATTTTTTTTTAATTCCCCGTTTCAACTCACAATTATTATAATTATCTAAACAAATTCACTTTTTCAATTTAGGATTTTAATTATTTTCAAAAACGCCCCCTTTAAAGTCAAAATTAAGATCCTTTTGAAAAATTCCCTGTTTCAATCCGGAATTTTAATTCTTTTCAAAAATTACCTGTGTCAACTCAGAATCAAAATCCTTCAATAAAATTTCCTGTTCTAATAAAGAATTTGTATCCTGTCTAAAAATACCCTGCTTTATTCAAGAATGAGAATTGTTTTGAAATTTCCCTGTTCAAATCCAGAATTTTTATTATTTTCGAAAATTCCCAATTCAAGATCAGAATTTTTTGTAATATAAAAATTCGCTATTCCCTGTTCCAACTCAGAATTGATTAAAATTTTAAAGTTCCCTGTTCCAACTCAGAACTAAAATTAAGAAAAAAAAATTTTCGAATCCAGAATTTTAACTTTTTCGAAAACTCTCCGTTTTAATTCAAAATTAAATTTTTTTTAAATTCCCTGTTACAATCCAGAATTTAATTTCTATTCAAAAATAATCGGTTTCAAGTCAGAATTAGAATCATTTCCGCAAATTTCCTGTTCCAATCCAGAATTCTAATAATTTTAGAAATGTTCCAGTTCAAGCTAAGAATATTTTAAAATTTGAAAATACCCTGCTTTAATCCAGAATTTCAATTCTTTTCAAAAATTCCCGCTTCAATTAAAAATTATAATTCTCTAATAAAAAATTCCCGTTCTAATCCAAAATTTTAGTTTTTTTTATTATATCCGGTTTCAACTCACAATTATTATAATTATTTGACAAATTCTCTCTTCGAATCCAGAATTTTTATTCTTTTCTGAAATTTTCCGTTGCAACTCAGAATTATTAAATTCTTCAAAAGAATTCCCTATTCCAATACAGAATTTGAATTCTTTACGAAAATTCAACCTTACACTCAGAATTAGAATCCTTTTTAAAAAATGCCCTGTTCCCATCCATAATTTTATTTATTTTCGAAAATAGCTTGTTTCAACTCAGAATTAGAAACCTTTGAAAATTTCCTGTTAAAATCCAGAATTTTGATTATTTTTGGAAAGTTCTATTTCAAGCCAAGAATTTGTTAAAATTTGAAAATTCCCTTTTGCAATCCAGAATTTAGTTTTTCTAGAAAATTTCCTATCCAGAATTTTAATCCTTTTCGAAAATTCCCTCTTCCAAGTCAGATTTATAATTATTTTTTAAAATTCCCCTTTCAATCCAGAATTAGAATCCCTTTAAGAAAATCGCTTTTCCAATAGAGAATTTTAATTCATTTCGAAAATATCATGTTTTAACACAGATTCAGTATTCTTTGAAAAAAATCCCTGTTTTAATTCAGAATTTTTATTTTCTTAGAAAATTTGCATTTCAAGATCAGAATTTTTCTAAATTTCAAAATTTCTTTTCTCAACTCAAAATTATAATACATTTGAAAAATTTCCTGTTTCAATTAAGAATTGTAATTATTTTCTTAAATTCTCGGTTTCGACTCATAATTAGAATCCTTTTGAAAATTTTCTATTCCAATATAGAATTTTTATTCTTTTCTGAAATTCCAAGATTCAATTCAAAATTATTATAATTCTTTAAACAAATTCTTTGTTCAAATCCAGAATTTTAAATTAAATTAAATTAAAATACCCTGTTTTTACTCAGAATTGCAATTCTTTCGAAAATTTCTAGTTCAAGCTAAGAATTTGGAAAATTTGGAAAATTTCCTTTTTTAATACAAAATTTTAGTTCGTGTAGGAAATTCCCTGTTCCAATCTAGAATTTTAATTCTTTTCGAAAATTTCCTGTTCTAAGTCAGGATTAGAATCCCTTACTAAAATCGCTGTTCCAATAGAGAATTTGTATTCTTTTCGAAAATTTTCATTTCAAGCTTAGAATTTTTCTAAATTTTAAAATTCCTTGTTCTAACTCAAAATTATAATTCATTTGCAAAATTCACTGTTCCAATTCAGAATTGTAATTATTTTCTTAAATTCTACGTTTCGACTAATAATTAGAATCCTTTTAAAAATTCCCTGTTTGAATCTAGAATTTCAATTCTTTTCTGAAATTCCACAATTCAACTTAAAATTATTATAATTCTTTAAACAAATTTTTTTTTCCAATCCAGAATTTTAATTCTTTAAAAAAATTTCCCGTTTCCACTCAAAATTAGAATTTTTTATAAAAATTCCCCGTTTTAAGCCAGAATTGTAATTCTTTTCAAAAATTCTTCGTTTCAATTTAGAATTATAATTCTTTGAAAAAATGCAAGTTCTAATCCAGAATTTTAATTATTTTTTTTAATTCTTCACTTTAACTCACAATTCTTATAATTATTTAAACAAATTCTCTCTTCCAATATAGAATTTTATTCATATTCGAAAATACCCTGTTTTAATTCAGAATTAGAATTTTTCAAAAATATTCCATTACAATCCGAGAATTTCAATTATTTTTGAAAATTTATAGTTCAAGCTAAGAATTTGTTGAAATTTGAAAATTACCTTTTCCAATCCAGAATTTTAGTTCTTGTAGAAAATTTTCTGTTCGATTCCAAAATGTTTATTCTCTTCGAAAATTTGCATTTCAAGCTCAGAATTTTTCTAAATTTAAAAATTCCCTGTTCTAACTGAAAATTAGAATTCATTTGCAAAATTCCCCGTTCCAATTTAGAATCTTAATTATTCTCTTAAATTCTCCGTTTTGACTCATGATTAGAATCCTTTTGAAAATTCCCTGTTCCAATCTAGAATTTTTATTTTTTTCTGAAATTCCACAATTCAACTCAAAATTATTATAATTCTTTAAACAAATTCTTTGTTTCAATTCAGAATTTTGACTCTTCAAAAAATATTCCCCGTTTCCACTCAGAATTAGTATCTTCTTTAAAAAAATTCCCTGTTCCAATCCAGAATTTTAATCATTTTCGGAAATACCCTGTTTTACCTCAGAATTCTAATCTTTCGAAAATTTCCTGTTGCAATCCAGAATTTTGATTATTTTCAAAAATTTCCAGTTCAAGTTAAGAATTGGTTAAAATTTTGAAATTCCCTTTTCCAATTCAGAATTTTTTTTTCGAAAATTCCCCATTCCAATCTAGAATTATAATCCTTTTCTTAAATTTTTCATTGCAACTCAGAATTATTATAATTCCTTGAAAGAATTCTATATTCGAATCCAGAATTTTAATTATTTCAAAAAATTCAACGTTTCAACTCAGAATTAGAATACTTGAAAAAAATCCTTGTTTCACCGGAGATTTTTAATTCTTTGCGAAAATTCCCCGTTTCAACTCAGAATCAAAATACTTTAAAAAAATTCCCTGTTGCAATCCAGAATTTGTATTCTTTTCGAAAATTTGAATTTCAATCTCAGAATCTTTTTTAATTTATAAATTCCCTGTTTCAACCTAGAGTTATAAATATTTTGCAAAATTCCCTGTTCCAATCCGGAATTTAAATTCTTTTCAAAAATTCCCTAAAATATTTTAAATCAATTACAGTTTTTGGAAATTTGTTCAAATTATTTATGAACCCGCACCCCTAAACATAATTAATTAAATTTAATTTTGATAAATATTCTCATATTTTTTATAAAATTCTAGTGTTTTCCAAGCTCCTTCTAAGGTACAATCACTGCCTTGTGAAAAAGACAGAAATCAAATATTTACCAACCACTTGTTTCCTGGATATTCTCTGCCTGAAAGGATCACCTGAGAGGGAAGCTTGGATTGTCTCAGATAACGAAAGGTACATGTTATATTTTATGAAAACTTAATTAAAATTTTTAAAAAATAAAGTTTTTAATAGAAAATGTTGGTTACTGAAATTTAATGAAAATTCAAGTAAAAAATTGTTTATTGTCAAACATTTTTTCAATTTACATTTATAATTGGCATTATTAGCATTACATTTCTGATTTCTGATTACCATTAAAACTTAATACTTGTCAATATTTTGATTTTCTTCGTCTGTACTCTTGTGAAAAGCAACTTTCTAAAACTTTTCTATTTTCTTCTGATTGGAAACAGCGTGAGATACAAAACATAATAACATTTCAGTTAGGATTAGAGATATGGAATTTGATTATAAATAGAACGAGACAATTGATAAAAGATTTAATAGTTTTAGACGTTAAATAAAATAAAAGTAGAAATAATGAAAGTTTAAGCATCTTGTAATAATTATTATACAATATTGATTAGTTTAACAAATAAATTTTGACAATAATTTATTATTTTAAAACTCAAAAAATTCATTTTCAACCAAGAAAGTTGAATTTTCTACAAAATAGTTGCATATTCACCTTCAGAAGATGAATTTTCAATCTACAAAGATGAATGTTAAATCAAATAGTCGAATTTTCAAACAAAAAATATTGAACTTCAACCCAAAAAAATTGCAGTTTCAGCCAAAAAGCTAAATTTTCAAGCAGAAAAGACGAATTTTTTAGAAGACAGTTGGAGTTTTAACCAAGAAATATACATTTTCAACCAAACAATATGATTTTTCGACAAAAAAAACTTTTCAATGAAATAGATGATTTTGAACAAAATAATGATATTTTCCACTAAATAGTAGAATTTTACACTTGAAAAGATGATTTCTGCACCCAAAATATAATAGTAGACTTAAAAAAAAAGAATTAACTTTCAACCAAAAAATATGACTTTTTAACAAAATAGTTGATTTTTTAGTCAAAAAAAAAATCATCTAAATTGTCAAACTTTCAAGCAAAGAATTTTCTGTAAAACAGTTTGAATTCACCTATTTTGGAAGAAATATCATCTTTTGGTTTAAATCATTTTAGTTTAAAATTCATCTTTTTGGTTGAAAATTTAACTATTCTGTTGAAAATTTGTTCTTTTTTAGTTGAAAATTAATTTTTTTAACTGAAAATTTAACTATCTCATTTTTGCTTGATTATCTATCTTTTTGATAAAAAAATCAACTATTTGTTTAAAAATTGATCTTTTTAAGTTCAAAATTTAAAAATTTGTTGATAATTTGAACACTGGGTTAAAAGTTAAGCTTCTTTTTCGAAAGTTGATTATTTTGCTCAATGATTCATCATAGTAGTTGAAAATTTAACTATTCCATTTGTGGCTTAGAATTAATTAATCTTTTGTGGTGAAAAATTCAACTATTTGTTTCAAAATTGATATTTTCAAGTTGAAAATTCAACTATTTGTTGAAAAATGGATATTTTTAAATTGAAAATTCAACTATTTGTTGGAAATTGATGCATTTTGTTAGAAAATTCTACGTTTTCTAAAACATTTTCTGTTTGTCCTAGAAAGCTGTAAATTCTGAATTCCAAAAATTTAACAATTCTATGTTTGGTTGAAAATTGATCCTTTTTGGACTAAAATTCATCTACTTAGATGAAAGTAAATTTCCTTTGTTAAAAATTCATTTTCTTGGTTCATGATTCTTTAAGATGAAAATTAATCTCTTTGATTGAAAATTTAACTATTTCGTTTTAATTTCGTTATTTTTTCAAATAAAATTTTTTTTCATCTGAAAATTAAACATTTCTATTTTTGGTTCAAAATTGATCTTTTTTGAATGAAAATGCAACTACTTGGTTGCAATTTTAACTCCTTTGTTAAAATTGATTTTCTTGGTTGATAATTCAGTATTTTAGTTCAAATTTATCTCTTCAGTTCAAAATTTATATCTTTTGTTAAAAATTCTTTTTTTTTTGTTAAACATGCAATTTTTGACTAAAAATTTAACTTTTCTTATGTAAGGTTCATCACCTTGCTCACAAATAATTTAACTATTTCGTTAAATTTTTTTTTCTTTTAATGGAAATCAATTTTTTTAACTGAAAATTCAACAATTCCATTTTTGGTTAAAAATTTAGCTTTTTTGAATGAATATTCAACTACTTGGAGGAAAGTTGGATTCCTTCATTAAAAATTTATTTTTCTTGAAATCATTTTAGTTCAAAATTCATCACTTTGGTTGAAAATTTAACATATAATATGATACAATATCATACAATGTAAAACCATATAATATAATATGATGGCATATGATACAGTATCATACAATATCATACAATACGACACAATGTGATACAATATGGCGTAGTATGATACAGTATAATAGAATATGATACAATATCACAATATATAATACAATATGATACAAAACAATACAATGTGATGCAATACCATAAACTTTGATACAATCTCATATACTATGATGAATATGATACAGTATCATACAATATATTGCAATACGATGCAATATGATACAATATGGAACAATATGCCACAGTATGGTACACTATCACACTATATGACACAATATGATACGATATAATGCAATATAATGCAATATGGTGTAATATGATACAACATGATACAATATCATATCGTATGATACAATATGATACATCTTGATAAAATGTGACACAATATCATATAATATGATGGATTATGATACAATATCATACAATATGATGCAATATGATGCATTACATCATATTAAGTTGTCATTTCTGCCTAGCGTCCCACGACGGATCACTTGTCTTATTAAAAATCCTACTTTTTGGTTTGAAACATCAACAATTTGATTTAGCTTTTTTCCTATCTTGACTGAAAAATTATTTTTGTTTGAAAATTCAACCCCTTTGCTGACAATTTGTTGTTTCGTTTGAAAATTCATATTTGCTGCTTAAAAATTTGACTCTTTTGTAGAAAATTTCATTTTTTGGCTTAAAACTGCAACAATCTTGTTGCATTTTCTTTATCTCTCGACTCAAAAATTCTTTCTTGTTTGAAAATGTAACTCTTCTGTTAAATTTTTTTTTTTTTTGCTTGAAAATTCAAGAATTTGGTCGAAAATGAACTTTTTTGTTAAAAATTCATATTCGCAAGTGGAAAATTCAACTTTTTTGTAAAAAATTGGACTTTTTGGCTTCAAATTTCAACAATTTAATTGATTTTTTTTCCATCTTGACCGAAAAATCGTTTTTGGTTGAAAATTCAACGGTTTTGTTGACAATTTGTTGTTTGGTTTAAAAATTCATATTTGCCGCTTAAAAATTTGACTGTTTTGTAGAAAATTCCAATTTTTGGATTAAAAATTCAACAGTTCTGTTGAATTTTCATTATACCTTAACTCAAAAATATTTTTTGTTTGAAAATTCAACTCTTTTGTTGAAAGTTCTTTTTTTTTGCTTGAAAATTCAACAATTTGGTTGAAAATTCATATTATAAAGTGGAAAATTGAACTTCTTTGGTAGAAATTTCGACTTTTTGGCTTGTAAATTCAACAGTTTTTGTTGAACATTTTGTTGTTGTTGTTAAACATGCAATTTTTAACTAAAAATTTAACATTTCTTGTTGAAGAGTCATCACCTTGGTCGAAAATAATTGAACTATTTTGTTGAAATTTCGTTCTTTTAAATGGAAATTAATTTGTTTAACTAAAAATTAAACAATTCCAATTTTGGACTTTTTTTATGACTATTCAACTACTTAGAGGATATTTGAATTCCTTTGTTGAAAATTTATTTTTCGGTCACACTATATGACACAATATGATACAATATAATGCAATATGACACAATATGATACGATATAATGCAATATGATACAATATGATAGAGTATGCTACAATATAGTATGATATGATACAATATGATACACCCTAATACAGTGTGATACAATATCATATAACAGGATGGATTATGATACAGTATCATACAATATGATGCAATATGATGCAATAAATCATATGAAGTTTTCACTTTTGCCTGGCGTTCCACGACGGCTCACGTGTTTTATTAAAAATCCTACTATTTTGTTGAAAGTGGGCCTTTTCGTTGAAAATTCATATTGTCGGATTCAAAAATTAATTGCTTTATAAAAGATTCGACTTTTTGGCTTAAAACTTCAACGATTTGATTTAATTTTCTTCTATCTTTACGGAAGAATCGTTTTTGGTTGAAAATTCAACCCTTTTCCTGACAATTTGTTGTTTGGTTTAAAAATTCATATTTGCCGCTTAAAAATTTGCCTTTTTTGTAGAAAATTCGAATTTCTCACTTGAAAATTAAACAGTTGGGTTCAAAATGAACATTTTCGTTGAAAATTCATATTAGCAAGTGGAAAATTGAACTTTTTTGGTAGAAATTTTGACTTTTCGGCTTAAAAATTCAACCGTTTTATTGCATTTTCAAAAATCTTTATTGTTTGAAAATTCAACTTCTTTGTTGAAAGTTCATTTTTTTGTTTGAAAATTCCACAATTTTGTTGAAAATTCCTTTTTGTCTTAGTTGAAAATGAATTTTGTTAACTTATATCTAACTTTTATTGGTAAAGATCCATAGTTTTAGTTGAATATTCATCTCTTTGGTTAAAAATTAAACTATTTCATTGTAATTTAATTTTTTTGCGCCTGTTTTGAAAAATTCGACTGTTTTGTAAAAAATTCGAATTGTTGGCTTGAAAAGTCAACAATTTGGTCGAGTTTTTTATCTCTGGACTGAAAAACCTTTTTTTGTTGAAAATTCAAATCTACTTTTAATTTTTTTTGGGAGGGGGGGGGGTGAAATTTCTGATATTTAGCTGAAAATTAACTTCTTCTTTTTGAAAAATCATATTCGCAAGTGGAAAATTCAACTTTTTTGTAGAAATTTCGACTGAAAACTCTATGACAGAATATGATACGGTATGATACAATATAATGCAATGCGATGCCATATGATACAATATGTCAAATATGCTACAGTATGATACACTATCACACTATATGACTCAATATGATACAACACAATGCAATATGATGTAATATGATACAGTATGATACCGTATTATACAATATGACACAATATGATACAATATTATACATCCTAATAGAATTTAATACAATATCATATAAAACGATGGATTATAATACAGTACAATGCAATATGATGCAATATAATGCAATAAATCATATGAAGTTATCACTTCTGCACGCAAGTGGAAAATTGAATTTTTTTTGTAGAAATGTCGACTTATTGGCTAAGAAATTCAACAATTTTGTTAAATTTTTTTCCATCTAGACCTGAAAATCCTTTTTGGTTGAAAATTCAACCCTTTTGCTGACAGTTTGTTGTTTGGTTTAAAAATTCTTATTTGCCGTTTAAAAATTTTACTGTTTTGTATAAAATTAGAATTTATGGCGCAACAATTAAACAATTTGGTTGAAAGCGAACCTTTTTTGTTGAAAATTCATATTCTCAAGTGGAAAATTGAACTTTTTTGTAGAAATTTCAACTTATTGGATTAAAAATTCCACAAATTTGTTGCATTTTCTTTATCTCTTGACTCAAAAATCTTTTTTGTTTAAATATTTAACTCTTTTATTGAAAGTTTATTTTTTTGCTAAAAAAATCAACAATTTGGTTGAAAATGTACATTTTTGTTGAAAATTCATATTCGCAAGTGAAAAATTCAAATTTTTCGTAGAAACTTCGACTTTTGGTCTTAAAAATTTATCAATTTTATTGACTTTTCTTTATCTCTTGGCTCTAAAATCTTTCGTGTTTGAAAATTCAACCTTTTTTTTATGAAATTTTTTTTTTTTTTTTGCTTGAAAATTCAACAAGTAGGTTGAAAATTAACATTTTCGTTGAAAATTCATATTCGCAAGTGGAAAATTGAACTTTCTTGCTTAAAAATTCAACTCTTTTGTTGAAATTTCAATTTTTTTTTTTGCTAAAAAATTCAACAAGTTGGTTGAAACTGAACTTTTTTGTTAACTTCTTTGGTAGAAATATTGATTTTTTGTCATACAAATTCAACAGTTTTGATGAATTTTCTTTATTTCTTGACTCAGAAATCTATCTTGATTGAAAATTCAAGTCTTTTGTTGAAAGTACATTTTTTTTGCTTGAAAATTCAAGAAATTGGTTGAAAATTAATTTTTTGGTTGAAAATTTATAATCGCAAGTGAAAAATTCATCTTTTTTGTAGAAATTTCGACTTTTTGTCTCCAAAATTTAACATTTTTGTTGAATTTTCTTCATCACTTGACTCAAAAATCTTTTTTGTTTGAAAATTCAACTCCTTTTTGATTAAAATTTTTTTTTTGCTTGAAAATTCAACAATTTGGTTGAAAATGAACTTTTTTGTTGAAAATTCATATTCGCAAGTGAAAAATTCAAATTTTTTTGTAAAAACTTCGACTATTTTTCTCTTGAAAATTTGAAAATTTAATTGAATTTCCTGTATCTCTTGACTCAAAAATCTCTGTTGTTTGAAAATTCAGGTCTTTTGTTGAAAGTTCATTTTTTACTTGAAAATACAACAAGTTGGTTGAAAATTACCTTTTTTGTTAAAAAATTCATATTCGCAATGAAAAATTCGTCGTTTTTTGTAGAAATTTCGACCTTTTGTCTTAAAAATTTAACAATTTTGTTGAATTTTCTTTATCACTTGACTCAAAAATCTTTCTTGTTCGAAAATTCAACTCTTTTGTTGAAATTTAATTTTTTTTTGCTTGAAAATTCAACAAGTTGGTTGAAAATGAACTTTTTAGTTGAAAAATCATATTCGAAAGTGGAAAATTCAATTTTTTTGTAGAAACTTCGACTTTTTGTCTTAAAAATTTAACAATTTTATTGAATTTTCTGTATCTCTTGACTCAAAAATCTCTGTTGTTTGAAAATTCAGGTCTTTTCTTGAAAGGTCATCTTTTTGCTTGAAAATTCAACAAGTTGGTGGAAAATAAGCTTTTTTGTTAAAAAATTCATATTCGCAAGTGGAAAATTCAACCTTTTTTGTAAAAATTTCGACTTTTTGTCTGAAAAATTTAACAATTTTATTGAATTTTCTTCATCTCTTGACTATTTGGTAGAATATTTCACTTGTTTTAGCTTCTAAAATGTTTTGAAATGTTGTAAACATATATTGTTTCAGATTTTCTAACTTATGATGCTTTTAGTAAAGCAAAATGAACACTTATTGTAGTATCCAAAAATTATTATTTTAAACATTGACAGAAAGTGATATTTATTTCCGAAACTGCAAACATGCAAATTCTGGGAGGTTTTAGGATGTTTAAGGTTTAAGGAGGTTCAAAGGAGGACTTGAAAATACTGGGAGGTTCTGGGAGGTTTGAAGGAGGACTTTAAAATACTGTGAGGTTATATGAGGTTTAAAGGAGGCCTTGGAAAATTCTGAAACGTGGTAGAAGGCCTAAAGGAGGATTCGGAAAATACTGGGAGGCTGTAGGAGGATTAAAGGAGGACTTGGAAAATATAGTTGCGATTATATTAGAACTAAAGGAGGACTAAATTCGGAATGCTTAGGCTTCAAGAGAATCAAAGTAGGATCTGCAGGCTCAAATAGCATCAAAGGAGGTTTTATCTAGAATTAGCAAATTTAATGTAGGCTTAAAATTTCGACTTGAGGTGCAAAATTTTCAAAAAATTTCATCACAACCTTGTTTTAAAAATAGAAACAGAAGCGTTTTTGGGAATGTCGCATCAAACAAACTATTTTGCATTAAAAACAAATACCTTCTCATCTTCGATGTGTGGCGGATATTTGGTTGGATGCAACCAATCGCGAGGGGATTAAATCCAGGATAATTGAATCCAGTTGTATATCGCGGACGATCATACACCGGAAATCCACAATCGAAATCCGCTGATGTGCAATTCTGACAAATGGATATAGGAGTCAAAGCGACAAAATCTCGTTATGGAGAACGTATAGTTATTGCAAAACATGTCATTCTATCGAATGTCAACAGAACATGAAAAAAAAAAGAGAACCCCCAATATTTCGGTTAAAAGTTTTAACAATTTTGAATGAGAATAAAAAATAAATAAATTAACATCAGTCAAGACTAAATCATGAAATTGGATTTGAATATAAAACGAAAAATAACAAAATATATGTCAGTATCTAATTTAGAAAAATGTTCGATTGCGTATTTTTTCTCCTGTCTACATTTTTCACTGAAATTGTTCGAAATGAGTTTGTGCAATATTATTCTCATCAGTAAATATGACAGGATGGTGAACATGAAAAAACTAATCAATCCCGCTGTAAACAGTGTAGTCTTTACTTTACATGAGAGCTTTCATTTATGTCTGAAAATTCGTCTTTTTGGGTTATAAACTGATATTTTCCGAATAAAAATTTAACATTTTTGTAGAAAATTCGACTTTTTGGCTTGAATCTTTAACAATTTTATTGACAAATTTTCTTCTATTTTGGCTGAAGAATCGTTTTTGGTTGTATATTCAATTCTTTTGCTGACAATTCGTTTTTCTGGTTTGAAAATTCATATTTTCCGCTTAAAAATTCGTCTGTTTTGTAGATAATTCGAATTTATGGCTTAGAAATTCCACAATTTGGTTGAATTTCTTCATCTCTGGACTGAAAAATCTTTTTTGTTTGAACATTCAACTCTTCTGTTAAAAATTTTACTGTTTGGTTGAAAATTATCATTTTTATGGAAAATTTATATTCGCAAGTGGAAAATTCAAGATTTTTGTAGAAATTTCGATTTTCTGGCTTTCAAATTCAGCAATTTGATTCTAACTTTTTTTCTCTCTTGACTGAAGAATCTTTCTTTATTGAAAATTCGTTTTTTTTTGTTTTTTTTTCCAATTGTACTATTTAGGTGAAAATGAACTTTTTTGTTAGAAATTCATATTCGCGGGTTCAAAATTCACCTGCTTTGTAGAAAATTTGACCTTTTAGATTAAAATTTTTTTATTTGTTTTCAGTCTCTTCATGGCTTGACTCAAAAATGTTTCCTGGTTCAAAATTCAAATTTTTTGTAAAAATTTCCCTTTTTTGGATTGAAATTTCTACAATTTGGTTGGAAATAAAACTTTTTATTGAAAATCCATATTTACGGGTAAAAAATTCAACCTATTTTTAGAAATTTTGATGTTTTGGCTTAAAAAATAAACAATTTGGTTGAAATTTTCTTCACATCTTGAGTCAAAAAATTTTCTTGTTCAAAAATTCAACTCTTTTGTTCAAAATTCGTTTTTTTTGGGTTGAAAATTCTACTATTTGGTTGAAAATGAACGTTTCTGTTAAAATTTCATATTTTCGAGTTCGAAGTTCCACTGTTTTGTAGAAAATTCGACTTCTTGGTTTAAAAATACAATAATTTGATGGTAATTTTTTTAATCTTTAGACTGGAACTGTTTTTCTGATTTTGTTTTGTTTTTTTAGATTTTAAATTCTACTGTTTGGTTAAAAATAGAATTTTTCGTTGAAAATTCGACTGTTTTGCAGAAATTTCGCTTTTTTGGATTGCAAATTCTACAGTTTGTTTGAAAATGAACTCTTTTATTAAAAATTCATATTGACGGGTGGAAAATTTAACCTGTTTGCAAAAATTTGGATTTTTTAGCTTAAAAAATCAATAATTTATTTGAACATTATTTTATCTTTTGAGTCAATAAATTTCATTTTTTAAAAATTCAAATCTTTTGTTCGAAATTCGTTTTTTTTTGGGTTGAAAATTCTACTATTTGTTTAAAAATGAACTTTTTTGTTAGAAATTCATATTAGCGGGTTCAAAATTCAACTGTTTTGTAGGAAATTTGACTTTTTAGATTAAAATTTTTTTATTTGTTTCCATTCTCTTCATGGCTTGACTCAAAAATCATTCCTGGTTCGAAATTCAAATTTTTTGTGAAAATTTTCCTTTTTTGGATTGAAATTTCTAGAATTTGGTTGCTCAAAAATAGTTGAATTTTCAACCCAAAAAATCGAATTTTCAAACGAAACAGTTAATTTTTCTCCAAGAAAGATGCATTTTCTACTAAAATAGATGATTTTTCTAATTGGAGACAAATTTAAAAAAAAGAAGTTAAATTTTCATCCAAAAAAGATTTCAGTTGAATTTACAACACTAAGATATGAATTTTAAAGAAAAAGTAAATTTTTGACAAACATAGTTGAATTTTCAACCCAAAAAGACGAATTTTAAACAAAAAAGTTGTATTTTAAACCAAAGAGAATGAATTTTAAACAAAATTGTTGAATTTTCAACCAACCAGTTGCAATTTTCTACGAGAAAGATTCAATTTCTACTAAAATGGATGCATCTTAAATTAAAAAGTGAAATCAAAAAGAATAGTCCAATTTTTATCTGAAAAAGATTACAGTGTAATTTTCAACACTAAGAAATGAATTTTAAACGAGAAGTAAATTTTCTACGGAAATAGTTGAATTCTCAACCCAAAAAGGCGAATTTTTAATAAAAAAGTTGAATTTTAAACGAAAGAGGATGAATTTTTCACAAAACAGTTGCAATTTTCTACAATAAAGATGCAATTTCTACTAAAATAAATGAATTTTTTATTTGGAGACAAATTTTTGAAAAAAAAATAGTAAAAATTTCATGAAAAAAAGATTCCAGTTGAATTTTCAACACTAAGATATGAATTTTAAAGAAAAAGTGAATTTTCTACGAAAATAGTTTAATTCTCAACCCAAAAAGACGAATTTTCAACAAAACAGTTAAATGTTCATCCGAAAAAGAATTCAGTTGAATTTTCAGCACTAAGATATGAATTTTTAAATAAAAAGTAATTTTTCTACGAAAATAGTTGAATTTTCAAGCCACAGAGACGACTTAAAAAAAAAAACAGTCGCGTTTTTCTCCAAAAAAGGTGCAATTTCTACTAAATTGGATGCATCTTAAATTAAAAAGTCAAATTAAAACTTAATTATGAATTTCAAACAAAAAGGAAAATTTTCTACGAAAATAGTTAATTTTCAATCCAAAAAGACGAATTTTCAAAAGATTCATCATGTTTGCTAGAAACGTCATCTGTTTCGATTGAAAATTCAACTCATTGGTTAAAAATGTTCTGTTTGCTATAAAATTCATGTTTTCATGTTGAACAGTCAACTATTATGTGAAAAATTCGTTTGTAGGAAATTCCTCTTTTTGGGTTGAAAACACAACCATTTAAAAGAATTTTTTTCTCTCTTGATGGTTGATAGTTCGTTGTTAAAAATTTAACTTTTTTGGTGAAAAGTTCTGTTTTTAGTTAGAACATTCACCTTTTCAGATTGAAATTTAAACTATTTGGTTATAAATCGAACTACTTGGTCAAAAATTAATTTTTTTTTTCGATTCATCGCTTCAGTTGAAAATTCCACTCTTTTGTAGAAATATCGTATTTTTGGAATTAAAATTGAACTTTTTGGTAGAAAATTTAACTATTTTGTTGAAAATTCATTCATTTTTTATTGATTATTAAACTCCTTGGTTGAAAATTCATCCTTCATGGTTAAAAATGCAACATTTTTGTAGAAAATTCGTCTTTTTGGTATGAAAATTAAACATTTTGGTAAAAAATGAAAATATTTGGTTGAAAATTAACTTTTCTGTTTAAAATTCATATTTTTGTGTTGAAAATTCGTCCTTCTGGCTTAAAAATCCATCTCCACTGATAAAATTTGTATCTAATTTATTAAAAATTTGTCTTTCTTTCTTGAATTCAAATTATTAAAAATTCCTTTTTTCTGCCGAAAATTATTTTTTAAACTGTAAATTTAACTTTTCCATGTTTGGTTGAAAACGTATCTTGAAAATTCATGTATTTTGTTGAAAATTCGTTTTCTCATAGAAAATTAACCTTTTAGGTTGAAAACAATTTAAACACATTTTTGAGGTACATATTTGAAAACTGATAAAGCTACATGGAATTTTGATTATACGGAATGCGTAAAATGATTTGCGAATATTTTCGCATTCAATATCTGTCATCTAACCGAAGTGATTTTGCAATATTTTCACAGGAAATTGTGAAGCACCAGTTATAAATGGAAAATTGTTTGCATGCTCGAAGCAGAGAATATTTTTCTGCATATATTTGTTATCTGCTTTTTCAAAAAGGTAAAACTGATCAAAAAAAGGAGTTGGAGGCAATCTCAAGCCGGATTTTATTTAACGCGCCGCTCGTAACTGGATATTGGAAGTATTGGTTTTCCCGATCAACTAAAAGTAACATATTCATATTTGCCACAAAACGCAAACATTTATTTTAATTCTTGGCCTTCATTCTAAACATCGCAAAATGAATGAATTTTTGGAAAATTACTTAAATTTACCACTAAAAGATATCAATTTTTGACAAAAAATGGAAAAGTTAAACTTGCAATTAAAAAAAGTAATTTTCAAGAAAAAAAAAACCGGATTTTCAACGAAATAGTTTAATTTTCAACATAACTAATACATTTTCAACTAGAGTGATAAATTTTCAATTAGAATAGTTGAAATATAAACCAAACAGATGAGTTTTCACCTAACCAAATTGAATCTTCAACTGAAATAATTGAATTTTCAACGCAAAAAAATTAATTTTTACTAAAAAAGGTAAATTTTGAACCAAAACTTAAATAATTAAATTTTAAGTTAAATATGGAAATGAGTTGGAATTTCAATTAAAGAAATTACTTTCCACAAAAAAAAACTAACTTCCAATAAAACAGTAAAACTAACTTTTAAAGAAATAGCTACATTTTCAAAAAAAGTGATAAATTTTTAACTAAAATTGAAAATCTTTAACTGCAATAGTTGAATTTCAAACCAGAAAGATAAATTTGCAACTAAAATTATGAATCTTCAACTAAAATAATTATATTTTTGACCAAAAAGATACATTTTTAACCAAGATGATTAATTTATACACAAAAAAAGACGAATTTTTAACTAAAAAAACATTATTTTTCAACCAAAAATAGAATAATTAGATTTTTTGTCAAAAAATGAATAAAATATTAATAATAATAATAAAAATATAAAAATAAGAATAAACTGATGAAATATTCAACTAGGTTAATACTTAGATTTTCAGTAAAAAAAAGGCAACCAAAAAAGAAACAAATTTTCAACAACATAGTTATATTTTCGGGAATCTTCAACCAAAAAAATTAAATTTTAAGAAAAAAGTTTACCTTTAACCAAGTAATTTTATATCTCACCTAAAAGATGAATTTTCAACTAAAATGATCAATAGATATTTAACTGGAATACTTACATTTTTAACAGAAAAGAAGAATTTTTAAACAAGAAGGTTAACTTTCAAGGAAAAATATAATTTTCTACCAAAAAAGTAGATTTTTTAACAAAATATGTAAATTTTCAACGAAATAGTTGAAATTTCAATTAAAAAAGACAATTTTTCATCCAAATTGTTGAATTTTGAACAAGAAATGATCAATTTTCGACCAAAAATGGAACAATTGAATTTTCATTTGAAGAAATTAATTTTCAACCAAACTGATGAATTTTTAAGCATAAAGATTAATTTTCTACAAAAAAAAAAACATTCACAAATTACATATATTTTCAAATGAATTGTTTAATTTTTAAGTGAAAAATATCAAATTTCAACCAAATAGTTGAATTTTTACCCAAAAAAAGAAAAATTTTCAACCAAAAATAGAATAGGTAAATTTTCTGTTAAAAATCTACTTATTAACAAACAAACAAAATTAAATTTCGGCAACATAGTTCAATTTTCCGCTGGAATAGTAGAATTTTTATTTACAAAATTGATTTTCAACAAAGTAGTTACATTTTGAACTAGAGTAATATTTTTGATTAAAATGATGAATCTTCAACAACAAAAAATTAATATTCAACAAAAGAATTCAACTTTCAACCAAGTAATTGAATATTTAACTAAAACAAGATGAATTCGCAACGAAAAATGCAAAAAAAAATTTTCTATTATAATTCAGAAATATTACTTCCTTGAAATACTACATCTGCTCTAAAAACTATTTGAAGTACTTTCTTTATCTAAAATTTGCAAGAGGGAACTTTCAAATTGTGACGGATTTTGACCTTCTTATAAAATAAAAACGATCATTATTTTCTGAAGGTTCCCTGATCCAAGTCAGGATAAATGAGGAGTAAGCGAATAAAACATGATAAATCTATTTTTTGAAAAAATTGAGAAAATGAATGTTTCTGTATCTTTGGAATATCATCAGTTCGATTATCAAACTGAACTCAGCGAAAAAAATACCACAGAGCAAAAAATTCAAAAGGTTTTTCTTATACTAGGGGGGGGGGGGCATAAAAATCCTTTCTGTCATAAAATATAGATATATTCAAAGATGTACAAAATCAGACTCAAGAAAGTTACATCATTCAAATCGTATGATTAGCTCTCTTTTTAATTAATAAAAAGCAAGCTGTCCTTTCTAGGGTTTGCGCGGTAAAATTATTAAATTTTCTAGGTTAAATAAAGTAAATTAAATGATAGTTGCACGTCATCAAAAAAGTTTATTAATGTTAAGTATCTTAAAGTATATTCTTAATTTTGATTGCAATAAATACTCTTTGGATGCATTAGAACAACTACTAACTAACGTCAACAAAAATAAGTACTCTTGAACAACAATAAATTATAATTTAATTAGAGTAAAATGAGATAATCTGAACAATCTATAATCTATAAACCGTGACTAAGTAAATAAATATGTAACACAATAAATAAGTAACCTAATAAATACACTCATATGCCCTGTCACACGACTTCATAGCTTCTATTCAATTTGGCATCTGGAATCTACCTTTGGACAAACAAAATTAAATTATAGTTCACTGCTCTCAAACTATCCTATATTTGTTGAATTCTCCTTTTCCGAATAAACAAAAATTTCATAAAAATGTTAATTTTAGTCCAGCTATTCAATTTATTAAAGACATCCGGATGATATTTTCCTTAAGTCAGATAAAGGCAACACAACAGTTGCAATGAGAAAATCAGAATATATTGGCAAAATGTCAAAACTTTTATCAGATCAATCCAAATTCAAAGAAGTTAAATTTGAATATACAGCCACACTAATTTCCTCTATTGATGCTAAAGAATTAAAAGCAAATTCCACTGTTATTCCTAGAGCATATGGACTGCCAAAAATTCACAAAACCGGTAACCCTCTTAGAATAATTATTTCTACCATTAAAAGTCCAACCTCCAAATTAGCTAAATATCTCGCTAACATTCTTAAAGTTTTAACAAATAAATCTAACTATAATGTTAAATATAGCTGGCGGTTCGTCAATGATATACAATCCTTTAAAATGCCCAAAGAAGATTTTCATGTTTCTTTAGATGGGGTGAACTTATTTCCTTCTATTCCAATTAATCTAGCTGTACAAATTATCAAAAACAAATGAGATGAAATAGCTTCATATACTATGATACCAAGGGATGAATTCCTAAATCCTGTGATAGCGGACATTGTCATAAATACTCTAGAAATTGACTACCTTTCTACCTTACATTTTGAAATACCATTATATAAAAGATACAAAAAACTTTATTTCAAAATGCTTATCCTATTAATCTCATTAATAGACTGATCAAAATTAGAATCAACAATATTTACCATAAATTGGGGAAAAAAGAACCCAACCATTCCAAAAATTTCACTGTAGTTCCATATATCTCTGGCATAACTGACAAACTTGCCACCATTTTACGTCATATTAACATAAAAGTTATATTCAGACCAATTGAATCATACTCGAATCTTTTTCCTTCTCCTAAAGACAAATTATAAATGTTTCAAAAAAGAAATGTAGTTTACAAATTTGATTGCTCAAATTGTGATTGTTGTTATTTTGGACGAACATGTAGACCTTTATAGAATTAAAGAACACATATGACACAGGTAAGATTTCATCTTTTCTTTAACTCATACTGTTATTTTTATGAACTTGCACAAACTTTTTTCATCATTTTTCAAACATATCTTGAGTTGATTGATCCTACACACACTATTTACTTTTTCTGTAAATCAGACTTTTTGACTCACCAAATATTGTTGACTGCGCTTGGTTTACTTTAAATGCTTATGTTTCTAATTCATTGTCCAAGATTTTACGTATTTTACCAAGTTTTTACTAAAATATGTTACTTTCTAAAACAAGCCTCTTTTTAATCCGATTTTCGTAAGTGGACACATAATTTTGACCAGCATTGTATGTGTATAATTGAATTTTTTTAACCGAAAAAATAGGTTATTGGCTCCATTCCGTTCAATTTACTTGGACGTCTTGGTGTCAGGTGTTCCTTCATTCATGTTAAAATTCAAATCGAGGCTCCCAAGTATAGTTAACATTATGATTTACGCGAACAATGAATGGTTTGTCCCGGAAACTTGACTCTGGTACATGCAGAAACAGAAACCACTTGTAAATAGAAATTGTCACATTAATCATTTTCTTCAAAACGTGACGTCGATATTCATCAAATCCGTGACTGATTATGAAATAGTTGAATTCGCATGCGTGACAAAACCGCGGGTGCTGTTATTGTTTCATAATAGAGCGTTGCGCGCGTACAAGATATTTCAGTGAATGCCCTTTCAGAAATCGCAATTATCGACTGATTCTCGATTTATTTTTGACCTAAGCGGCGTCATTCATAATCTCTTCCCTGTCGATATTCATCATGCAAAATGAGGTCTTTTAACGGAGAGAAGCTCAGTTATTTACGGTTGCGATAAGTCACACTTGCTATCGCACGTTCTGCGCCTGGATGTTACATCATGTGTGATCTAATAGAACTTTTATAATACTTTCATCATTTTTCAACCTCAATATTATAATGGCAAAGGTACCTATCATAAAACTGTCCCAATTATGAAACAGTTTAACAAAAAATTCGATTTATAAATTATGTAAAAAAAATGATGAGTACAAATTATGATATTAATAAGTATATAAGTTAGGCTTTTCATTTATACAAGAAGCAAGTATGATTCTGAATTTTCAAATACTGAAACATAATTTTAATTATCTAACCTCCTAACTTGGGAAAAATGACTGCCATTTATTCGAGTCAGAAGGCTTGATACCTGTAATTTATTTTATCTCGTGTGTTCACAAATTTCGATTATTTCACATGTGTGATCTAATGACAGCTTAAGGTTTATAGATTTAAGATTAATGCACTTTTTCTTTATTTGGATACAATTTTATTTGATAATTAGCTTTTTGTTATGTCATTTACTAGATTATTAGATAATCAGTAGATTTGCAATAAAATGTGTGATTTATTGTATTAATATAGCTTATATTATGTTCTTGTTATATAATAGTTGAGCTTCAAGTAAAAAACATAATTTTCAATAAAAAACGAAGTTTAAACAAAATATTTCAATTTTCGACCAAAGTGGTAAATTTTCATGGTTGAATTGTCAACCAAAAAGGTGAATATTCAACCATGAAGATTAATTCACTACAACAAAAAATACAAATGAAAATGATAAACTTTCAACCAATAGTTTAATTTTAGAAAAAAATAGATGAATTTTCAACAAAAAATGGAATAGTTTAATGTTGAGTGAAACAAATTAATTTTAACAACAGCGAAAAACGGATTTTCAACCACACAGTTCAATTTGCAACCAATTAGATGAATTTTCAACTAAAATGATGAATCTTTAACTGGAATAGTTGAATTTTATACCAAAAGGCTACAAAATTTTCCACCAAATATTTCAATTTTTAAATAAAAAAAGATAAATTATCAACCAAATAGTTAAATTTTCGTCCAAAAAAGATATATTCAACCAAAAATAGAATCATTGAATTTTCTGTTTTATAAAACCACTTTCTAACAACAACAAAAACGAATTTTCAACAAAATAGTTTCGACTGGAATAGTTAAATTTTTAGTTAGAAAAATTGATTTTCAACAAGGTAGTTAAATTTGCAGAGATGCATTTTCATTTAAAAGGATATGAATCTTCAATGAAAAAAGTGAATTTTTAACAAAGGAGTGTAACTTTTAACCAAGGAGTTGAATTTTAAACTATAACAAACATTTTTGAGCAAAAATAAAATTTAATCCACTTCGTTCACGAAAACTACCCTTCATAGGTTAGGTTTTTCAATTTTAATGAAAACTTTTATTCAATTCATTTATCTCTATGAAAAATTAAAATAAATGTTCATTGTACTTTTTTAGTCGAAAATTTATATATTTTGTAGAAAATTTGTCTCTTTTGGTAGAAACTTCATTTTCTTAATTGAAAATCCAAGTATTTGGTTATAAGTTCACCGGCTTGGTAAAAAATTATCTACTTTGTAGAAAATTTAACAGTTTTGTTAAAAACTAAATTTTCAAATTCAACTAATTGGTTAAAAAATTGAACTAAATTAGTTAAAAAATAATCTTTCTCATTTAAAATTCTTTATTTTAATTGAAAATTTAACGATTTTGTTGAAAATTCTTCTTTTTGGTTACACATGATTCTTTTTAACTGAAAATTTTTATTTTTTGCCAAATTTTGTCTTTCTTAGTTTACAAATACACTATTTCGTTGAAAATTGAACTATTTGGTTGAAAATTCATTTATTTTGTTGAAAATTCATTTATTTCGTTAAAAATTCGTATTCTTTAGCACAAAATTAAACTGCTATGCTTGAAAATGTATCTTTTTGGTTGAAAATTGAACTATTTTGGTAAAAAATTGAACTAGTTTGTTAAAAATTATTTTTTTATTTTGTTAGAAAAATAATGTTTTCAACTAAAATTTTAAATACTTCTTTTTTTAATGTAAATTTATCTTTTTCAGTTGAAAATTGAACTATTTCGTTGAGATTTCTACTATTTGGTTGAGAATTAAACTGCTTGGTTGAAAGTGAAACTACTTCGTTAAAAATTCATTTTATTGTATGAAAATTTAACTATTTCATTGAAAATTCATTTGTTTTTGTTAGAAATTAGTTTTTTAACTGAATATTTAACTATTCCAGATAAAGATTCATCATTTTAGTTGAAAATAATTTTTTTTCAAATTGGAAATGTAACTATTACATTTTTGGTTGAAATTTTTTTTATTTTATGTTTAAAATTCTACTATTTGACTGAAAATTTATCTTTTTCATTTAAGAATTCTACTACTTGGTTGAAAATGCATGTATTTTGTTGAAAATTCGTCATTTTCGGTAGAAAATTAATCTTCTGGGTTGAAAATTCATTTTTTTAATTGAAAATTCTATTACGTGGTTTAAAATTAATCTGTTTTGTAGAAAATTCAACAATTTTGTGAAAAAGTCATGTTTTGGTTGAAAGTTTAAATGTTTTATTTAAAATTCATGCATTTTGTTGACCACTCAGTTTTTGAGTATACACCAGTTTTCAAAAGGTTACAAAATATTTCTAAAAGATTTTAAAATATTTCAAAATATTACAAAGCTTTTTTATAATATTTGAAAGGATTTTAAACATTTCAAAAAGAGTTCACGAATTTCAAAGACTTTAAAAGGATTTCAAGGATTTTAAAACGGCCTGTAAACAAAATTCAAAAATTTCACAAACATTATTAATATTTTAATGATTTTAAATGAATAAAACAGATTTCAGAAATATTTCACAACTATTTCAAAGAATTCATAAGGATTTCAAAAGATTTCAAGAATTTTAAAGATTTCAAAAAGAGTACATTACACCAGATTTCAAAGATTTTAAACAATTTCAAAAAGTTTGAATAAATTTTAGAAGATTTCAAAAGATTTCAAACGAACACAAAATATTTTTAAAACAAAAACGATAGAAATATGTCACAATTATTTCAAAGATTTCAAAACATTTCACAAAGATTTCAAAGATTTTACCAAAATTTGAAAAGATTTCAAATATTGTAATGATTTCAAATAAGTACAAAAGATTTCATGAAGATTTCAAAAGAATACAATAATTTTAAAGATTTCAAAAATATTTGAAAAATTTCATAGATTTCAAAAGAATACAAGAATTTTAAAGATTTCAAAACATCACAAAGATTTTAAACGTTTTCAAAATTTTTTAGAAGATTTCACAAAGATTTTAAGGATTTTAAAGATTTTAAAACCCGATTTCCGAACATTTCAAAGAATTGAAACGATTTCAAAATTTTTTAGAAGATTTCAAAAGATTTCAAAAATATTTCAAAGAATCCATAAGGATTTCAAAAGATTTCCAAAAGGGTACAGTACGCCAGATTTTAAATATTTAAAACAGTTTCAAAAAGTTAATAAGTTTGAGAAGATTTCAAACGAACACAAAATATTTCAAAAATAAAAACGATAGAAGTATTTCACAATGATTTCAAAGAATTCAAAACATGTCACAAAGATTTCAAATATTGTAATGATTTCAAATGAATACAAAAAATTTCAAAAATTTAATAACGATTTTAAAAGAATACAAGAATTTTAAAGATTTCAAAAGTATTTCAAATATTTCATGAAGATTCCAAAAGAATACAAGAATTTTAAAGATCTCAAAACATTACAAAGATTTTAAACGTTCTCCAAATTTTTTAGAAGATTTCACAAAGATTTTAAGGATTTTAAAGATTTTAAAAAGGTTAACCAGATTTGTAACATTTCAGAACATTTCAAAGATTTGAAACGATTTCAAAATTTTTTAGAAGATTTAAAAAGATTTCACAAATATTTTAAAGAATCCATAAGGATTACAAAAGATTTCCAAAACAGTACAGTACACCAGATTTTAAATATTTAAAAACACTTCGAAGATTAAAGAAAGATTTCACAAATATTTGAAAGATTTCATAAAGATTTCAAAAAAGATTTCAAAAAAGATTTCGAATGTTTCAATGATTTTAAACGAATAAAGAAGATTTCAGAAAGATTTCACAAAAATTTTAATGAATCCATAAGGATTTCAAAAGATTTAAAATATTTCAAAAAGGGTACATTACACCAGATTTCAAACGTTTTAAACAATTTCAAAAAGTTTTAATAAATTTGAGAAGATTTCAAAAGATTTCAATGATTTCAAACGAACACAAAATATTTCAAAAACAAAAGCGATAGAAATATTTCACAATTTTTTTCAAAGATTTCAAAATATTTCAAAACATTTCACAAAGATTTCAAAGGTTTTACCGAAATTTTAAAAGATTTCAAATATTGTAATGATTTCAAATGAATACAAAAGATTTCAAAAATATCATAAAGATTTAAAAAGAATACAAGAATTTTAAAGATTTCAACAGATTTTTACAAAGATTTCGAGTATTTCAAAAAGATTTTCAGGATTTTAAAGATTTTAAAAAGGTATATTTGAAACGATTTCAAATTTTTTTAGAAGATTTCAAAAGATTTCACAAATATTTCAAAGAATCTATGAGGATTTCAAAAAATTTCAAAATTTCAAAATGGGTACAGTACACCAGATTTTAAAGATTTCAAAAAATTTCAAATATTTTCATGATTTCAAATGGATACAAAAGATTTCACAAATATTGCAAAGAATCCATAAGGATTTCAAAAGATTTCAAAGATTTTAAATTATTTAGAAGATGTCACATGTTTTCACAAAGATTTCAAAGATTTCAATGAATTTAAACGAATACAAAAGACTTCAGAAAGATTTCACAAATATTTCAAAGAATTCATAAGGATTTCAAAAGATTTCAAGAAGCTAAAAAATATTATATAATATTATATAATAATATATTTCAAAAACAAAGACGATAGAAACATTTCACAATTATTTAAAAGATTTCAAAGATTTTACCAAAATTTTAAAAGATTTCAAATATTGTCATGATTTCAAATGAATACAAAAGTTTTCATAAATATTCCAAAAATTTCATAAAGATTTCAAAAGAATACAAGAATTTTAAAGATTTCAAAACATCACAAAGATTTTTAACGTTTCCAAAATCTTTTAGAAGATTTCAAAATATTTCACAAAGATTTCGAACATTTCAAAAAGATTTGAAGGATTTTAAAAAGAGTATGTAAACCAGATTTCTAAAATTTCAGAACATTTCAAAGATTTGAAACGATTTCAAAATTTTTTAGAAGATTTCAAAAGATTTCAAATATTTTAATGATTTCAAATGAATACAAAATATTTCACAAAATTTTCAAAGAATCCGTGAGGATTTCAAAAGATTTCAAGAATTTCAAATATTTCAAAAAGGGTACAGTGCACCAGATTTCAAAGATTTCAAACATTTTGAAGATTTCAAATAATTTCCAAATTTTTTAGAAGAGTTCACAAAGATTTCAAATGAATACAAAAGATTTTAGAAAGATTGAACAAATATTTCAAAGAATTCATAAGGATTTTAAAAGATTTCAAAAAGGGTGCAGTACACCAGATTTCAAAGATTTGAAAACATCTCAAAGATTTTAAATAATTTCAAAATTAATCAGAAGATTTCAAATGTTTTCGCAAAGATTTCAAATGTTTTTGCAAAGATTTCAAATATTTCTATGATTTCAAACGAATACAAAATATTTCACAAATATTTCAAAGAATTCATAAGGATTTCAAAAGATTTGAAGAATTTCAATGATTCCAAAAAGTACGCTAAAATTCAAAACATTTTAAAGATTTGAAGCGAGTTAACATTTTTTTATAAAGTTCACAACAATTATTTCACAACAATTTCACAAAACCTTCGAAAGATTTAAAGTATTTCAAAGATTTGAAAAAGGCGTGTACACCAGATTTCAAAAATTTCACAAAGATTTCGAACATTTCCAAAGATTTTAAAACTTTCAAAAGATTAGAAAGATTTAAAAAAAAAATTTAAAAAGATTTGAAACCAGATTTATAAGATTTCAAAAGATTTTACGCAAATTAAAAATATTTTAATGGTTTCACATGAATACAAAAGATTTCACAAAGGTTTCAAAGATTTCGTCGAAATTGCAAAGATTTCATAAAAATTTCATAAAGATTTCAAAAGAATACGAGAATTCCAAAGATTTCAAAAAGGGTACAGTACACCAGACTTCAAAGGTTTTTAACAATTTAAAATATTTCAATGATTTCAAACGAATACCAAAGATTTCACAAATATTTCAAAGATGTTAATCTATTTCAAAAGGTTTCAACAAATTCGAGAAGATTTCAAAAGATTTCAATTATTTCAAACGAACACAAAAAATTTCACAAACGAAGAGAAAAGAAAGCTTTCACAAATATTTCAAAGATTTCATAAAAATTTGAAAAGATTTCAAGGCTTTTAAAGATTTTAAGGATTTCAAATATTTTACAAAAATTTCCCAAAGATCTCGAACATTCCATAAAGATTGCAAGGATTTCAAAGATTTGAAAAAGGCGGGTACACCAGATTTCAAAGATTTCAGAAAGATTTCGAACATTTTCAAAGATGTTAAAGATGTTAAAAAGTGTATAATAAACCGAATTTCTAAGATTTCAAAATATTTTACACAAATTAAAAATATTTCAATGATTTCAAATGAATACAAAAGATTTCCGAAAGATTTCACAAGTATTTCAAAGATTTCATAAAGATTTCAAAAGAATACAAGATTTCCAAAGATTTTAAAAAGGTTACAGTACACCAGATTTCAAAGACTTCAAAACATTGCAAAGATTTTAAACGATGATTTTAAATATTTCAATGATTTCAGTCGAATAAGAAAGATTTCATAAACAAAAATTAAAGAAATTTTTCACAGATATTTCAAAGATTTCATAACAATTTTAAAAGATTTCTAAACATTTCAAGGATTTTAAAGATTTTGAGGATTTCAAATGTTTTGCAAAAATTGAAAAAGATTCTTAAAGATTTCATAGAAATTTCAAGATTTTACAAATATTTAAGTACTTCAAGAGATTTCAACGAATTCAAAAAGATTTCAAAAGATTAAAAAAATTTCACAAAGATTTCAAGGATTTTAAAGACGACTTATTTTCGCAAAAAATTTAGAATTTATTTATTTACGGTTCTTCTTTCTTCAAAAATTGTTGGCCAATAAAAAAATGCCCGGAAATTTTGTCGAATCCACAAAAGAAGAAATTCATTTTTTTTTAATGATATTTAGGGGTGGCGCAAGCCCCATGTAGTTTAACATGTATTTCCCATAAGAAAAAGACGTTTTTATAAATTTTAATCAGAATCGTCAATATTAGCTAAGTCGAGTTGAAACTTAACATTTCTCTTCTCAATTAGCCATAGCATAGGAATGAAATATTACTTTTTAAACATCACCCCCATAAGTCTGTTTTATAGGGTGCCGAAGAAACCCCATAAATGAAAAAATGGCTTTTGATTTTTAAAAAATTGTCCACTTTTTGTCCAAATTTCAATTAGAGAGAGGTAATTAACGTTATGTTAATTAATGTTCATTTTTTTAACAAACATAATTATTTAAACAATTTATCATTATTGTTAATAATATTTTCTTAGAATAGTGCTAGAAAATTGCAGTTTTTTTTTTAAATTTTCAACTTTTTGTTCACTTTTCACTTGGAGTGAGTTAAATAAATAATTAAAGTTAACAAAATTATTTTTCAAAGCAATCTATTATTATTAGTAATATTCAATTTGTATAGTAATATTATTGTTATAATAATAATATTGTTTATAACTATATTTTTCTTTATTAATGCAATATAGTTGCGGTTTCTTCTGGAATGTTTTTTTATTCAAAAACTAAAACACTCTTAAATTTATAATTATATTTATAACGTGTCATAACATTTTATATTTATAACGTTTATAATTTTATAATTTTTAAATATATTTATATTTATAATATATTTATCAAATTTATAAAGTTTTTATTTTAAAAAACAATTTTTTATTGTATTTTAGAAAAATATAAATTGTTTAAATAATTTATTATGTTTTTTAGCATTTTTCTCTTAGAATGGAGATAGAAAGTCGCGGTTTTTTCAAAAACAAATCATATCAACTTTCCTCTTTTTTCAGGGTAATCTCTCGCGATGGACTTCCAAATTTTTTTTATATTTTAGACAAACATAAATTGTTTAAACAATTTATTATTGTTTCTGGCAATTTTCTCTTATAATGGAGATAGAAATTCGCGGTTTAAAAAAAATATATTTTAGATATTTTTTAAAATCTAATTATCAGTATAAAGTGGTGTTTTATCATGTTTATATTTTTAATCTATGGAAAAACTTTAGAAATCTTAGAAATCTGGTTTACATTAACCTTTTTCAAATCTTTGAAATCCTTGCAATCTTTATGAAATATTCGAAGTCTTTGGGAAATTTTTGTGAAATCTTTGGCAAATCTTTTGAAATCTTGAAATCTTCTAAAATGTTTTGAAATCTTTTAAAATCGTTTCAAATATTCAAAATGTTTTTAAATATTTCGAAAATTTTTTTGAATTTTTTGAAAATCCTGTCAATTAAAAAAAAATCCTTAAAATCTTCCACATTCATTTTTGACAATTTTTTAAATCTTCCTAAATGTTTTTAAATATTCTCCTGAAATTAATTTTTCAAACTAAAAAATCATTTTCAATTTTCCTAGGAATCTTAAGGAAATGTTTTTTATTCTTTTAAAGCCTTTCACAATTCTTGAAAAGCTTCTAAAGTTTTTGTTCGAAATCTGCAAAATTCTATATTTAGTTTTAAATTAAGCCATGGGCTATTAGCACCGAAATTTCGGTACGAATAGCCGGATTTTTTGGTACATGTAAACACTTTAATTAAATTATTTGAAATAATTTCGATTTTTAAAATAATTTTGAGTTTTGTCAAAACTTCTAAAAATCTCTTCAACTTATTCGTATTTTTTCTAAGAATAATAGGTCTTCAATTGTTATTTATACCTCAATATTCAACAATTTAGCTTACAAATTAAGTTTAAAAATAATAAAACAATTAAAAATGTAATGTTCAAAGTTAATTTTTTCTTAGGGTTGAATATTTGATTTATAATTACTGATTTTAAATGAACCGTAAGATATTTCTAAATATTAGGTAATTGTCTTTTTCTTAATTCAAAATTTTCAAATTTAATGGTTTGAAAATGAAATATTTTAGACTGAAACCGTTTGTTATATGATGTAAAAAATGAGCCAGTTCATTTTTTATTGGTCAACAATTTTTAAAGAAAGAAGAACCATAAATAAACAAATTCTTAATTTTTTTCGAACATAAGTCGTCTTTGAAATCCTTGAAATCTTTGTGAAATTTTTAAAATCTTTGTGAATTCGTTGAAATGTCTTGAAGTACTAAAAATCTTTGTAAAATATTGGAAATCTGTAAAATCTTTGAAAACTTTGAAATATTTGTGAAAGCTTTCTCTTATCTTTGTTTGTTAAATCTTTTGTATTCTTTTGAAATCATTGCAATCTTTTTAAATCTTCTAAAATTTGTTGAAACCTTTTGAAATAGTTTGAACATCTTTGAAATATTTGTGAAATTTTTCGTATTCCTCTGAATTTCCGGGTGATATACATAAAAATACGAAAAAAAATAATTTTGGACCACCCCACAGTGGGATGAAATAAAAAAACGAGGTTCAAAATAACTTTTAGCTGGCAATTTTTAACCTATTTTGGATTTTTTTTTAGAAAAATTCAGCATTAAATTTTGAAGAGAGTTATGTGGCTTGATTTTTTAATTGTATTTACAAAATGTATTAGCACAAGTCACAAATATTGTGCAACAAGGAAAAGAGAAGAGCCATTTACACGAATGAAATCGCCCCTCTCTCACGTCGCAAATAATATTTTTCTTTTACCATACAAAAACGTTCAGCTTCTACTTAGAACCATGATAGTCTGTCGAGAGAGAGCCACTTTAGCGGTCAAGTCTGTCTATCGTGGCGCCGAATAGTTCCCCGATAATTTTCTGCACTGGTGGGTAAAACTTGTATTTGGCCCACAGTAATAAAACAGGGTATAGCGAAAAAAAAAAATTTTGAGATTGGTTTAGTGAGAAACCCCCTAAACGTTTTTTTGATCAACCAACATCTCCATACAGTCGAAACCCGAAATAAGGCCCAAATGCAAAAAGTCACATATTTACCTGAAAATGTATGAAAAGAAATTTCGGGATGTAAATATTCTTGATCTAACATCTGGGAAATAACAATTTGGAATTTTTAAGGAAAATAATTATTTCATCGACTTCTTCCAGAATATTTATTCAAAATTTTGTACATAAAAATAACGTTTCGGAATCAGACCGATTCCCTAATCAGATTATTATCGTTAACATTACGCAGATAGTGAATTAGTATTTTGGAACCATAAACGGATAGATGAAATCGAAATTGTTGTCAAAAAACGTATTAAGAAAGTCATTCTCAATATAACTAGAATGCTCATTTTTTAAATTATAAGGACCTTTGTGATGACGAAGTATGAAGAATTTGAATAATATTTTGATTATTCGATGTTCAAAAATTTATATAATGTTATATTGAGAATGACTATTTTAATAAATTTTTTGAAAAAAATGTTGATTTTATCTATCCGTTTATGGTTCCAAAATACTAACTAACTATTTGCAAAATGTCAAAGATAATCTGATGAGGGAATCGGTCTGATTCCGAAACATCATTTTTATGTATAAAATTCTCAATAAATGGTCTCTGAGAAGTCGATGAAATAAGGGTTTTCCTTGAAAATTACCTGAAAATGGTTACTCGGGGGTAACATCTCCGAATGCGATTGGCAGGACTTTTCGAATGTTTTTGCATTTTCTACTTATTGAAATTGAAACTTTCCAAAGAAATCATTATAGTTCTGCGAGCTGATTTTTTAATTGCGTCAATGCAAGAAGGGATAAATGTCCAACACCCTCCAGAAACAACCTTGCTAAATTCTCGGAATTCCGTGAATTCCCTTAATTCCATGAATTCCACAAATTTTTTGAATTTCATAAATTCCATAAATTTCATGCATAGCGTGAATTCCTTGAATTCCGTGAATTCCTTGAATTCGGTGACTTCCGTGAATCCCGTGAAATGCATGAATTCCTTGAATTCCATGAGTTCCTTGATTCTTGTGAATTCCATTTTTCCAGAAATTTCATGAATTCCTTGAATTTCATGAATTTCTAGAATTCCGTAAATTCCATACATTCCTTGAATTCCATGAATTCCTTCAATTCCATGTATACCTTGAATTCCATGAATACCTTAAATTTAATGAATTCCTTGCATTCCTATAATTCATGAAATAATGCAATGAACGGAATTCAAGGAATTAATGTGATTCACGAATTTCACGGAATTCAAGGAATGAAATGAATTCAAAGAATTTCATTAATTCCTTAAAATCCGTGAATTCGATTAATTCTTTGAATTTCTAGAATTCACGAAATGAATTGAATTCAAGAAATTAATGGAATTTACGGAATTCAAGGAATTCGTGGAATTCACGGAATGCACGAAATTCAAGGAATTTATGGAATTCAAGGAATACATGGCATTCAAGGAAATCAAGAAATTCATTGAATTCAAGGAATTCATGACACTCAAAGAGCTCATGGAATTCATAGAATTCATAGAATTGCAGGAATTTATGGAATTCGTGAAATTCATGGAATTCACGGAATTAGTGGCATCCATGGAATTCGAGGGATTCAGGGAATTCAAGGAATTCATGGAACTCAAGGCATTCACCGAAATCATTGAATTTACTGAAAGAACTATATTTACGGAATTAATGGAATTCAAGGAATTTACGGAATTCGCAGAATGCATGAAATTGAGGGAATTTGCGAAAGTTATGGAATTCACGGTATTCATGGAATTCCTGGAATTCAATGAATTCATGAAATTGATTGAATTCATAGAATTCTAAGAATTCAAGGAATTAATGGAATTCGTGGAACTCACGGAATTCGTTTAATTTGCGGAATACAGTGCATTCACGGAATTCGATGATTTCATGGAATTCATTTATTTCACGGAATTTATTCAATTCACGGAATTCATTGAATTCACGGTATTATTTCAATTCACGGAATTTATGAAATTCACGCAATTCATGGGATTTATTAAATTCAAGGAATTCACGGAATTCATGTAGCTCAAGGAATTTGTGGAATTCATAGAATTCAATGAATCCATGGATTTCGCGGAATTCATGAAATGCAAGGAATTCATGGCTTCAATGAATTCATGGAATTTAAAAAATTCTCTGAATTGACGGAATTCACTGAATTTACAAAATGTATTTTACTCACGGAATTCACGGAATTCACGGAATTCACGGAATTCACAGATTATGAATTGCTTGAATTTCGTGAATTCCTTGAATTCCATGAATTCCAAATAATTTGTTGAATTTCATAAAATTCTTGGATTCCATAAATTCATTGAATTTCATGAATTCTTTGGATTCTATCAATCCCTTGAATTCCGCAAATTCCGTTGATTTTACAAATTCCTTGAATTTCATGAATTTCTCGAAATCCGGAAATTCTTTGAACATCGTGAATTCCAATAATTCAGCGAATTCCATGGATTTGAAACTTCTTCTACTACTTCCTTGGATTGCAACAATTTCTTTGAATTTCATGAATTCCGTAAATTCATTATATTATATGTCGCGATATCTCGCCGCAAAAACGATACAGAAGTGTTCCTCGCGACTGGACTAGTGTTCTAAAATTTCAATAGATGTGTGGTAGCACGAAAATACCAGCATTTGGAAACTACAACACTATGTACTGTATCGTTACCTCGCATTTTGGAAATAAACTATCAATAAATGTATTGGAAGTTTCCAACACAAATTTTTGCAGTGTAGTTGTGTAGACTGACTGTATTTGAGGGTCAAGTATAGGACAGCCTTCTAGATGGCTGAAGCGACTATCTCCAGAAGGTTAAAAGATGATGTTCAAAGCGATCAGCTTTGAGTCGACTTGATCATAGCGAATGGTCGACTCGCCCATCTGAGAGCCGAACTTATCATGATAGAGGGTTGATTTGATCATCTCAGATAGTTGACTTGATCTCCTCGGACAATCGATTTGGTCATCTTAGAGGGTCGATTTGATTATTCCATATCTTCTCTATATGTTGTTCTTCTTCTACCTACGTAATTCATATACATATGACATTCTAGTCTCTCTCTCTCTTTCACTCTTATAAGAGACACTGCAGTGAATTGTAAGATTTCAAACACTGGAGTTAATTCAGAAATCGATATCACACATCTCTTTACTTTCTGCATCATCGATGAATGATGAAATTTGTAGCATGTTTTCAGTTACACATGACGCCGCGATAACCAATTGATAGCTGAGCGTCGAGGGATGCCTTTGTCCTTAATCCCTTGGATGTATCAAATTTCACGTTGAAAATTTAAAAGAAAGAACTTAATCCACTTTCTACCACGTTCTCCCTTATATACGTCAATCTCCACGTATTTTCGAAGTATTAGAGATCCATTTAAACTTATTAAAAATATGTTTGAATTAAAAAAAAAATTAAACCGCTCAGCGACATTCGCTCACTCTGAAAATGGTCTCGGTTGGATCATTGCCACATCCAGTGCTGCCAGTTTTCGTATCTTTTCTCGCTGCGCATGCGTCACGTCGAAATTTAGATTGGTGACCTTTGACGTGCCTATTTAAAATGATTGAATGTGCAAGAAAATTAACTGTAAACGAAAACAAAACAAAACTACTCATTTTAGGTAAGCGCGTTAATGACTTTTTAATTTTCACGCGCATAATTGACGCAAAAATATTGGCCCACCGCGACGGGTAATCTGATCCTCCGCGGATGGTCGAAATAAGTGAAAACAAGATAATCGTATTGACCATCGCGGAAAAATACCTTGATTATCCTGATAGTGAGTCTGATGTTCTTCTAACAGATAGACTGACCATAAATTAAGAGTCTCTCTATGCCGAAAAAATGATGACGTATGCGGGAAGGGGATAACGCAGAATGTGAAATCACACCTGGAAATTATAAATTTAAATAAGAATTTTTCGAAATACTTGAAAATATTATGATTAGTGATTATATTTTACAAGCAAAGCATCTAAATAGACTTCACATTTTTTCGCACTTTTCCCCCCTTTTTCGCATTTTTAAAAGAATTCCTCTTTTTTCCCTGTTTTCAAGAAAATACCCTTTTTCTTGTTTTTTGTCAAATGCGAACTGAATTAATAAAACCCATCTAGAAAATCCAACTATTTTCATTAAAAGGTAATTCTTTCTTATTAAACATTATACTATTACATTTTTACTTCAGAATTAATCTCTTTTTGGTTACATATTTGACTATTTGGTTGAATATTTTACTATTATGTTGAAAAGTCGTTGTTTTTTAGTTTGAAATTGATTTTCTTAACTGAACATGTAACTGATCTATTTTTGGTTGAAAACTGATCGTTTTCTTTGAAAATTCAACCATTAAATTTTTCAATGAGAATTCGTCTTCTTTGGTTGAAGATTTAACTACGTGGTTGAGAGTTGAAATACTTTGTTAAACATTCATTTTATGGGTTAAAGATTCAACTATTTTGTTAAAAATTTATTTTCTTCATCCGAATATTAACCTTTTCACTGAAAATTTAACTATAACATTTTTGGTTGAAACTTTATCATTGTTCGTTGAAAATTCAAGTATTTGGTTGAAAGTTGAACTTCTTCGTTAAAAATTCATTTCATTAATTGAAGATCCCCCTCTTTAGTTAAAAATTATTTTTTTTTTTTGAGGTAAATCAAGTTTTTGAATTGAAAATTTACATATTTCATTTCTAACTCCAAATTCATTGGATTTAGTTTTAGCTTGAACTATTTGGTTGAAAATGAACTTTTTTGTGCAAAATTTATTTTTTCGGGTACAAAATTCAACTTTCTCATGAAAATTCCTATTCTTGGCTTGAACCTCAAACTTTTCGTTGCTAATTCATCTTTTTGGATTGAAAATTCGTTTTCTCTCTGTTGTATAAAAAATCTTTCTTGTTCGACAACTAATCTGTTATGGTAGAATTTATACCTTTTTTGGTTGAATTCATGTGTTTTTGATTTTAAATAAAAATATTTTTTGATGGAAATATCAACTATTATATCCTTCATTGATAATTAATCTTTTTCAAAATTAAAATCATACTCCTAGGTTAAAAGTTGAGTTTCTTTCTTGAAAATTCATTTTTTCTTTTTGAAGATTCATCATTTCCGCTCGAACTTCACCTTTTTTTGTTGAAAATTTTTTTCTGAAAAATTCATATATTTTTTCCTGAAAATGTGTCTTTTCATGGTTAAAAGTCAACTGTTGTCTAAAACGTTTGACTTTTAAGCTTGAAAACTCAACTCTTTCGTTGAAATTTCTAATATTTTGTTGAAATTGCAATATAGTTCTGCTTGGAACTTTAGGCGTTTTATATAAAATTGAATATGGTACATAAACAAAAATTTCATTCAAAAGAATTTATCGCCTACTTTCGTAAAAAATTACCTTAGTTTTTCCTCATTGAGACAATTTTGGGCTTGTGAAGTCTGTCAAAAGATTGTTTTTGCATGTTTTTTAAATATTTAAAACGGGGGGGGGGTCGCATTTGTGAAGTCTCGCTAGCCTGACGTAGTTTTTAAATGGCCCCTCTATTCTATTCTAATGGGCACAAAGGTCCAAGAACATCACTGAAAATTGAAAAAAAAGTTCTTTACCAGAAAAAGAACGTTCTAAAAACGTCGAATGTTCCAAAAGCGTCCTAAAAACTTCTTTGGGACATTGAAAGTTTTTAGAAAGTCACTTGGTCTGACATAAGACGTTTTCGGAATATCTTAATGACGTTTTTTTACTTTGACGTGAAAAAAAAAGATTTTAGGATGTTCTAATTATGTCTACAAAATTTTATCTTATTATTTTTTCAGTTAATGAAGACAGTTTTCTCGTACTTGAGTGTTTTGATATCAGTACGTGTTTAATGGAATCGGCGAACATTGACGGAAAATCTTTTTACTGACGTAGAAACATTTTTTAAGGTAATTATTGAAGTATTATTCCATTGTACTCATTTATTGTACTTAGAAACAAATTATATGAGCAACTGATCATGGTAGACATTTACAGGCATAAAATCATGTCACTGCTAAATTCTTATGAATCTTACTGGAAACATGAAGTAAGGACAATTAAGAGATTAAATTATTTTTTGTTGACTTTAAATTTTCGTAATGGGAATTTGTTTACATAATTTGCTTCCTAAATTAACAAATAATATCGGGAGACATATTTTTGTGATCAAGTATCACTTTGTCGATAATAGTCAGTGATTTAGTGCCGAAATGTCTCACAAACTGAGCAATATATAATGTTCAGTGTTTGTTAATAGAACTTATTCAAAATAATTATCATTGAAATTCAACGATTTTTTCAGTTCATTCACCTATAAGTATTCAGCCCAAGCTACGTTGAGCATGGAAAAAATTGTTCTAAGAAGATGAAAATAAAATTTGCAGCTTCTACCGTTTGTTAGTGGCGACACTGAGAGTGTAGCACAACGAATCGTCTTCATCATTTTTGTGATTTTATGAGGAATCTTTATATCATAATGTAACCAAAATTCAAAAGCGACTATTCCACGAAGAATGGTATCAAAACTTTAATCAACATTGTTTTTAGGCATCATTTCAAAATTAGTTTAAAAGGTTGATAATAAATCAAAGCTTTACAAATTAAACTTCGAATGAAAAATAATATATAAAGTAAGAATTATTTAAATTTTGAATGAAAATAATTGTTTATTGCTTTTTTATGTTGTTGACTGATTAGTTAATAATCATCTGAATTATTTTGTTCACAATATTAAATTACGTAAAGGTTGAATTTTAATTTGTGCAATTATCTATCATAAACTGATTATTTACTTCAAGGTTATGTAGTTAAATATGAAATATATTTAGTGCAATAAAAGTATAATATTATATAAAATACCTCCATTCCAATTATATACATTCTTCAAATGTTCGTAATGTTGTGAAAGGAGTATCTAAATTCAATTTTCAAAATTTTATGATACACAATATGTTTTAATTCTTTCTGGAATTAGTTTGAAAGGTTATTATTAAATCAAATTTTCAAATATGAAAGTTCAAATTTAATCTATATAAAGTAAAAATTATTGTAATGTTTCTATGAAAATAATTGTTTGTTTTACTTAATTGAGTAACATAATTTGATTATTTACTTTATGGTTATGTAGTTGAATATTGGCCATAATTTGTATAATAAATGTGTATTTATGTTTAAATTAACTATGTTACAATTATCTATTTTTTTTGAATTTCTGTGATGTTGTGAAGTGAGTACAGTAAATTTGTAAAAATAAATTAAATACATTTAACGTTCTGTTGTTTTATTGTCACTTCCTTTTCCTGTTCTCTTTCTGTATTGGAATTCAAAGTTCTACAATTTTGAAGAGTTACAATGGAAAATTCTTGATTTTTGAAAATATAGAGTTGTGAAATATCTGTTCTACTCTCACCGAATTTCGGTGGAAGGAAACTTACCCTAGGAATTCAAACGAAAAATTGCTAGATATCGAGTCGACATTTTTGATTGACCTAATCATGCATAATTTTTGTTTTATTTATAATAATTTTGAGGCTCATGTTCTTTATGCTTATATTAAGTTTGTTCAAGTCTTCGATCGATTCAGGCATAACGGAATTATACGCGTTATTTTAAATCAACAAATCTATATATAATTATATATATATATATTTATATATTTTAAAATATATTTTACTTATGGTACATAATAAGCTGATACCTCGATACATACATTTATCAGTTCGCACAACCTATGAGGTATATAGTCGCCACCATATTCAAGCATTTCATCGTTAATACTGTCTATACCAGCAGCCTTACCATTTTTCAAGTTTTTAATTATATCCCTAACTTCAGAGGCAGATACTTTCTCAAATGGGTTTGCTAACGTATCGCGTTCTGTATCGCAGTTGTGGTGCCCTTTAGCTTCACCTCCTAATAATTCCTTAGAAGAGTATCTCAAAGCATCTAGTATCCCGTATGTATCATACAGTATTCCACCCTTGCTATTTCTCATGCTGACTAACTCTGTACTTCTACTTCCTATCAAACTGATCAAAGCCAATTTATAGAACAATTTCTTCGGTCACTTCGACACTTCGGTCGCACTTCTGACAATGATATCCCAGAACATAGTCCATGCGCCCCGTATATCTTTATTGATTATAAACGCCTCCCAAGTTGACCTATCTATAAGTTTGTATATCCTATTCTGAAAATCTATTCGCACATCCGGTTTTTGTAATTTCTCGGCTTCCATTCGCGTCTGTTTCGTCTTTGTAGTTCTCTTTCTTCTCCATTCTTGACCTAAGTTCATTTGTGAAAATAGAAGGTAATGATCAGTATTACATTGAGAATTCATCATAAACGTTGTAGCTTTTACTAGCTCTCTCTTAGTCTCATCCATAACAACATAGTCAATTATACTGTGGCTATCTCCTCTGCAACAGGTGTACCTGTGGATAATTCTATGCCTAATCTAAGTATTTGTAATAAATAAACCTTTTTCTAAAAAGAAGATAACTAATCTTTTTCCGTTATCATTAGTTCTTGGATCCCCAAAACTGAGAACCCGGATGCAATAACCGACATGACTCTTGGCTTTGTATTTTTCGCTTCCCATTCGAGATAAAATGACGCGAAAAGTTGTCTGAAACTCGAATTAGAAAAACCAATCGCAAAAAATATAAGCATATAGAACTCAATGAAGAGCACAATTTTCGTGTACAAATTTTGTTTTTGTACTTTCAACTTTGTGAAAATTAAAATATAGACTGCAAATTTTTGAGAGCGGAATTCAATGCGTTTTTTGAAAATTAACTCGCCGTAACTTTTTACGATTTCAACGAAATGACTTGAAATTTGAATCCCAAGCGTATTATACTTTGTCGAAGCCTGCGGTATTCGATTCGTACATGAACAGTTAATTTTCCCGGCCCTCCTCTAGGTACAAAATCAAAAACTTTAATATGTACATAAATTTTGGAAATACATTTATATATTTGAAAATCTTGGAAATTCTCTGAAATTTCGGAATTCTTGTGAGAAAATTCTTTGAAAAGTATTAGAATATTATAAAATTGCGTGAAATTTTATAAAATTTGATATTTCCTGAAATCTGGGATTGTAAAATCCTTGAAAATAAACGCGTAAGAAGATAAAAAGATCAATTTACAAAGTGTTTTATCATAATTTAATTTATGACGTGAAAAGAGTACAACGCCCCCCTCCCCCCGTCGAGAAAATTTTCAATTATATTAAAATTGCAACATCACCTAAAGATTAAAATCCGAAATTTCATTATTCGCCACAAAATTTAATATTAATTGATAAAATTAAATCATCTTTGATGAAGATCTTGAATTTCCTCAATTTCCAAGTCACACTTTCCGTTTCCCGGTTGAAGCTTTTTACGTAAATGAAATAATTGTCTTCATATAGAAACATAATTTAAAAATAATCGCACTCAAGAATTTATATTTGTTTATTTCCAAATAACGTGAAATGATTCATCAAAATTTATAATAATATAACAATATTATTAACGTCGTTTTTGAAAATATTATTTCTTTTGAGATAAATTGAAGATGATGTCTCAGAAAAGTAGTATTCTCAAAAGCAACTATAATAATGTTATCATATTGTTTTGAAATACTATTCGTGTTAGCTAATACGATATCTCTTCATTCCAGGCTTGCTTGTGTGGGTTCTTTCAATGATTACAAGTATCTTTATTTGAGAAACAAAAATCACATTATATTAAATACAAATAATTTTGAAATTGTAATATACGTATATATAAATAAATGACATAACATATTCATAAACTCCTCTTAGATAGTGACTAGAATTAAACTATTTATAATTATTTGACGTAGAATTTTGTGTTTAACACTGTACATGGAAAAAAAGTTGAATAAAAATCCAGGGACCTTGTATTATAGCATTGAATATGAGAGAAAGTCAAGTGAAATTTACAATGTTCAGAATTTAAAAAAATTATCAATCATCTTCTGGAACGCATATAACGTTTTAGCAGAATATCAGATACAGAACTCGCAAAACTAAGCGACAATCACTTAAAATTTAGTACGCAAGGGCTTTATATTCTCGTAGAAAAGAAATCTTAATTCTAAGAGACAGTTTACGAAAATTCAAATCACGATTTCTCAATTCGCATACATTGTTGAATTCCTTTTTCTAAAGAAAATATAATTCTGATGATTAAGGAGTAGTTCCAAGGCAAATAGAAAATTTCCTTGATGACAAAAAACGATTTTCTGTAATATGTACAACAACCTCCATAAAACGCACAGTTCTCAATTTATGCCATTCTTATATGACACTTTCTGACTCAGTTTTTATTGCGCAATAACACTTCTTAAACAGTAATTTTAAATATGTGAAACACGCAATTAAATTTTACGTATTTCACGAAGGGTTCAATAATATTTGTCTTTAAATATTTATAACGAATAAAGACGATCCAAAAGTAATAGATAATAAAGAAAAGTCTAGTAAAAAAATGCTTTAATATCATCAATGACAAAAAAAAAAAACTTTTCTGACACACAAAAACTTCCATAAAACGCACAGTTTTTAATTTATGCGATTCTTCTATCATACTTTTTACTGAGTTTTAATGTGGAATAACTTTTCTAAAACAACAATATAAAATATGTAAAAGAAATAATTGAATGTCACTTATTTCAAAAAGGGCTTCATACTTTTTTCTTCAAAGATTTAAACCATTTAAAAACTGTCTAAAACTTACCAAAAATGAGGAAAATTCCTAAAAAATAATATGAAATATGTAGTAAAAAATTTTATTATAGGTTTAAATATTACATATATTTCTTGATACTTTATTTTTCTCACGGTCTCACGGTGGTGAAATGAAAAGTATTTGTTTTCTTCCTCCTTGCATTCTTATTTTTTTTTCATTTAAAAAATGTGTAATTGTCAATTTCTTAATTATTCTGTTATAATATGGAATACATTCTTGATAAAATTTTTGAAAATGTTGTTTTTTAACTCCTTTTCTTTCAATATGTTGCTTTAAAAAGGCATATCATATTTTTAAATTAAAAAAAATTTAATAATAGCATTTTTAAACATTTTTTATACCTGGTAATTTTATTTTATGATGATATATATTTATTTCTTACTATTTACACAATAAAAATTATTATATGAGTATTTGGGTGCTTGCCAAAAGGTTAATCATTTTTAGTCCCAGACATTTTCTATGATAAATGAATTCTTTTTTGAAACATCTCGACTTCGTTCAGAAATTAATGAAAAACTACAAATAAAAAATTAAAAAATTGGTGAAAATAATATCAACATCTCTTTATTATTTGAGGTTCTCAGATATTATTTATATTGAATTAAAAAGGATTAGAATAAAAAGGACAACAAGAAGAGTTTCCAACGATTTAGCTACGAATTTCTTCGAAATTCAAAAGACCAAGAATCCAACGATCAAATGTAAATGTTAGACGTTAATGTGGAATTTAAACTTTGATTTATTTTGAATTTAATTTAATAAATTTCAATATCTTAGGGTGAAGGATTTCGAAAAACACTTCAAAATTTATCCCGATTATACAATTCTAAGAATTCAAAAATAATCTCGATCAGGAAATAAATCCCCTGTCATTTCCCGATTGAATAAAATTCCCGAACTAGCAAATATCCTTCCAGAAAATAAAATCACAGGCAATAATATTAGGTAAATAACGCTACAGGTGCAAAACGGATAAATTTCACTGCGCATGTACAATTTTTCATAAACTGTCGACGGAATTCTATAAGCCCGTTTTCTCATTTCTTCGATCACTCATTTTCTAAATTTTTGTAACAAATCATATGAAAACTTGTTCACCATCAAATAAAATCTGTCACCTGAAATTTAAAAAATTATTTTTCCCGTGTACCTGCGATCTACAGAAATAAAAATATACGAACAACATTATGCAAATATTTATTGAAATAAAATAAAATAACAATTATTATATAGGTTGTGGAAGGCAAGGCGGGGAAGAAGTGCCGATGGGGAGAGGATGAGCTGGACGAGGGAGGCGATAGAGAAGTATCAGTAGCAGTGAGGGAAGATACGCTTTGAAGGGGAGTTGGTGGGAGAGATATGTGAGAATTTGAAATAGAAAGTAAAAGGGTGTGTTGAAAAGAAGGTATTCAGAAAGGAGAAGTACAAGAAGTGGAAAGAGGGAATTGCGAAAAGGGAGGCGTACGTAGGAATGAGGAAGGGATTTAAATTGATGTGTAAGAAGAAGGAACAGAAAAAGGAGAAATATCTTGAAGAGGGATCGGGAAGTGTCGAGACAGATAGGGACGTGTGGAAGATAATAGATAGGTTTAGGAAGCGCATATTGGGGATAAGCGAGAAGATAGGGGTGAAGGGTGGAGGGAGTTTTTTGAAGAATGGTTTCAGGGCTCAGATTCACGGAAAAGAGATGTCGGGAGCAGAAGAACGAGGTAGGCAGAGGGGAAGGAGTTGAATCGCGAGGAGCTAGAGAAACAGATAAGGAAATTAAGAAGGTCAAAGGCAGCAGGGCTGGACGGGGTATAGAACGAGGGGTGGCTGTTTATTACACAAGAGGTTAGGGAGAGGCTGCAAGAGGTAACGCAGAAACTATGGAGGGGGGAGGGTTTTTTCAGGATAGTGGAGAGAGGGGTTATTAATGCCACTGTGTAAAAAAGGAGACAGGGATAGGCAGAGAAATTACAGAAAGATTACGCTAATGAATACGGCATACGAAGTATACCCAATGGTGTTGGCGGAGAGGCTACGGACAGATGTCGAGGGGAAAGGAATTTTGCCAGAGACGTTGGCGGGCTTTAGGGCGAAAATTGACGCGTTTATTACGGATCTCAAAGGCGCATTTTCTTCGGTGGATAGGGGGAGGTTGTGGGAGGTAATGAAGGAGAGGGGAGTAGACAGATGCCTGATCGAGAGGGTAAGGAAGATATATGAAGAGACAAAAGATAAGGTGAGAGACCAAGCGTCTGTGCGATTTTATTTGCGGATATGGAAGGTAAGCAAGAAGCCGGAATGGTAGGGGTAGTTAGGGTAGGAGAAATTCGAATTTGGTCACTCGCGTATGAAGATGGCATAGCGTTGCTGGAAAGTATCGAGGAAGCCTTGAAGGAGGCGACGAAGAGGTTGAGAAGATACCTGTATAAGAATAGGGATAAGAGAGGGGAATGGAGGTGGAAGGGAGAGGCGGTGCAGGAGGTGGAAGAGTTTCTTGTACCTGGGCTTCTTGTTTCAGGAAAATGGAGGAGTGGATGGTCACATAAAAGAGAGAGTGAGGAGGGAAAATGTAGTGATAAGAGGTATATAAAGTAGACACTTGGGTTGGCAAGAAGTACGCCTGAAGCATGCTGGTTAAGGATTTTTGGTGGGAGAAGGAGAACAGAGGAGAATAGGGTCCAGGTTCAATGGAAATTACAGAAGGATTATGCCGAGGGAGAGAGCGCAGTATTTTTGTGAGAAAGGAGAGAAGGGCAGTCAGGAGCTTATGGCAAGGATGAGGTGTGGCTGCATGGAGGGTTTCAATAGGTTCTGGCTTCCTAAGTAGAAGAGAATGAGTGAATCTTGGGAAAAGGGGTATGCAAGGGTGGAAACTGGCTGGATGATTGCGAGGGAGTGGAAAGAAGTGAGATAAGCCAGGAGGTTTTACTGCATGAAAGAGGGGACAAAAGGGCGGTTGTGTGGGTGAAGGTGCTGTTGGATAAGATGAAGAAAAAGAGAAGGAGGAAGAGGAATGGAGAGGGAAAGATTGTAAAAAGAAGAGGAAGTAAATATATGCGAAATTGTCAATATTGTAAATAATTAGTAGATGAGTATTAGATAGTAACCGCGGAAGCAGAGGTTAGCAATGCGAGACAAGGTGAAAGATAGGGACATGCGTGCGAGGCAAAGCGAAGAAGGCAGAGCGTTAAGAGTGAGCTGTCGTAAAATTAAGGTAGCAATGAGGTGTGGATGGATGTCAGTTTGTAAGGACTAATTTTAAGACAAATTCTGGATACTATGAAGGTTGTAAGCAAGGCAACTTTTCAGGGCTAGTAAGCAGAAAAATAAACGTTTAACTATTGATATATATGTTTAAAACAAAAGTTAGCACGTGCGTATGATAGTCTAGTGTTCTGGGTGTAGTTTATTGAGGAACGGGCCACCTAATCAATAGGCCTTCTCACTCTATTCTCTCACTCCTCTTTACGGTGTTCGTCTCACTTTGAACCGACTCTTTGATTAGTGAATCAGCCGTGCGAATGACGAGCAAGTCAAAGTTGATGTGCGGTAGCTTGAAAGGTTAGCTCGGATGGTGCCGCTAGTGAGTTCATAATCGGCTCTCAATTTAACAGCTAGCGACTTAGTTTACCCTAATTGATTCCAACTTGCACCATGGCTACTGTTTATTTATTCGGGAATTCAAATACAGCTATTAAATTTTGATGAGGTCGCTTAAGAAATTTCAGCACGGCCGCAAACCCATTTAGCATTCAAGAGAACCTCTGAAGCAATGATATTATAATATCTTTGTCTAAAGATGATTTCGGTAGTCTTTACAATTGAGTATTCTTACATTAGGTCACATCAAGCTTCATCACTTGGTGGAGTGGAAAGCATTGTGTACACAGAAGTTTGACTGAAATCAATTTTTTTAGACGAACGTAAGTGAAAAATTGTGACATCGCTTTGCTTTTCAGATAAAAAAGTAATTTCTCTAATTATTGCTGGCAATTTGGAAAGTGTTTGATTTGGCAATCCATCAAGAAAAATTGTAATGTACCGCGATTCGATAAAGTAGGATTATCCTTTTTTTGATTTCAGGATTTGGCTGGAACTAATAAATCGGATGAATTTCAAATCATTGTTAATGAAAGAAGAAGTGCTTGGATAAGAGTTTCGAAACGTATTTCGCGTAAGTTAAAAACTGTATTTCAATAGAGCATGTGATGATATGGAGATTTTAAAGTATGAACACATTAAACCGGTGAGCGCTGTACTTGAAAATAAATCACAATTTATAATAAGTAAAATATTTCAGTATCTAAAGCTTAAATTATTCATACGAAAGTAGCGATTAATGTTCACAATTTTGGAAGCAGTGGTAAGTTATATATTACGATTTGTAGTTTTCTTGTTCAATCTGTGTTGTTTTTGGCAGTTCGTATACTAAGTAAATTGGTTTACATACATTTTTTCCATATATAAATGCAATACTAATTTTTGAAACAACGAATGCACATATAACTGAAAAACTTTCTACGTGTGTAATAAACTGTCACCGCCAACAGTTAGAACAATGCAACCTAACCGCAATCACGGCACATTGTAATTTTTTGCCATGGATTGCCATGGTACACTTTCTGAATTGCCAACAGTAATTAGAGACATGGCTTTTCTAACTGCAAGGCAGAGCGATATTACAATTTTTCAATAACTTTTGTCTGAAAAAATTAATTTTACTCAAACTCGTATGTAAACAATGCTTAGCACTCCCTCTTAGCCTCACATATTTCCACCTTTACGACCAAGAATTTTCTTGAAAAATGGTCCGAAGCTAATTTTCAGATATGATGAAGGCGGATAATTTTTTTAACTTACATTTTATTTTACCTCGTGTCGGTTTTCCAAAAAAATAATTTTTCAATGTTTGATGTTATTTTTTATGATTAAAACATAAACTATGCGTCTTGTTAAAAAATAAATAATAACAAATTTGTAGACACGTCCTATAAAAAAAGATGAGCAACAAATTTATAGATATCTTTTGGATAAAGAATTTTTGTCTGTTTTTTTCGTATGGATTAAAACAAAAAATGCATGTCTTATCGGAAAAATGGTCTCAAAGAAATTTCTTTATCTTTTTAAGATAAACAATTTTGTCAGAAATGACTGGTTAACGCACATTTTCTTTTTTCTCAGCCCTTTGAGCGTGTGCCAAAGCTCAATCAAATGCGATCAGTATTTTGAAAGTTATTGTGCCTTCAGTCTACAGACAGACACCTTCGTAAAATCGTTTTTTCTAACTTAGGGGGTCTCAAAACGCAGAGAATTGATGAAAACCGACGAAGTCAAATTTTACATAAAAATTATACCTTCTCATTACACAGTAAAAAAAAGGATCATTCTTGTTGCAGATCATTATGCTCCAACGGCCATTTGACTTTCGAGATCATAATGAATTGTCTATTCGGATCATTTTGATCTGCTTTTAGTGTCATTTGTCAGACTGAACAAAATGGCTGCCAATTTTTGACGCCCCGTTTTATTTCTTTTCATCCCGCTACGTCATCACTTTTCCTCCCTAGGGAGGAAAAGAAAACTCGGCTGCATTCAGTCACTTTCGCTTCGCTCTACAGGCATTGAAAATCGATCTTTCGATGAAGGTATGATGAAAAATCCTTTTAAATCCCGGAACTTATTTTAAAGTATTTAGAAATCTCTTAAGAGCCCTTGAAATCCATTGAATCCAGGGAAATCGTTCTTAATGACTATAAATCCAGTAAAGTTTTTGGAAATCTCATTAAACTCCTTGACGTTCCTTAAAATCTTGTACAATACCTTGAAAAATCGAGATTCCCTCTGAAATTGTATCAAGTAATTTTTTCAAACTCTTAAAATATTTTAAAAAAATTTGAAAGCCTACCCTAAAACTTTTGTAATCTCTTTCAAATCTTTTGACATTTCTTGACATATAAATAAATAAATTCCTTAATAGCTTTGGAAATCTCCTTCAATTCCGTAAAAATTTTGTAATTCTTTGAAATACTCTGTAGTCCTTTGAAATCCCTTGAAATATCGTTTATGGTGAAAATAATTTACATATTTTTTATACTCAGTAAAAAATATAAAATGTTACGTAAGAAGGGGAGGGGGATCTAAAAATTCAAAATCATCCTTAATTAATTAATGGACGTTTCCTTATAAAGTGTGCAAGAAATTCTCAATTTTACGAAAAGGAATACGTAAAAAGTTTGGAAAATCTTATATTGCTCTCCAACATAATAGGAAGTGATAGACAATAAATATTCCATCACAATGCCTATGTTGGATAAAAATTCAATAATAACCTTTTATTAATTATAGAACTTTCAGCAATAAAGAAAACAGAATTTACCTTAAACGGCCGGAAGAAATAATTGTCGTATTTATTATATCTTCTCTACAGATGGCGTTGTTCTTTCCTGTAAAATAAATTCAGAAAATCAATGAAAAGGTTTACATAATCATTTATGTATTTTATTCGTAATTTTGACAATTTTGTCTGAACTCATATTCAACCCAGTATTAAAAAATAAAGGGTATTTTTCGAATGTCAATTGATCTCTGACAAATCGGAAGAAAATCGATTAGAAAATAACATCGACCCTCAGGAGTTTGTCATATAAGTAAATACTCTAAGGGAGCGTCCATTAATTATTATTACATTTATTATTTTTGTAAATATGCTAATTTTAACACCTGTTTTTGCTGTTAAAATGATTTTTTATACTATCATACACATTATATAATTATATGTTTTATTTATTTTTTGAGGAATCCCTGGAAATTTTTGAAATTCTGTGAATTGTTTTGAAAATTTTCTAAATCCCTTTACATTTTTTTGATCATGTGGAAATTCTTCGAAATGCTTTGAATTTAATAGATATCGCACATATTCTCTTAAAACCAATTTAAACGAATGAGCTTCCTGGAAATCCTTTAAAAACTGTTAAAATCATTGAAATCGCTTGAAATCTTCAAAATTCATAAAAATCCTTTAAAATCCGTGAAAATCGCTTAAAATCTCTAAAAATCAGTGAACATCCTTCAAAATTTGTGATAATACTTCCGTAATACAAGAAATCCTTTGAAATCCCGTGATTTTTTTTAATCTCTTAAAATCCTTGATAATATTCGGAAATCCTTTGAAATTATGATAAATCTTTTGAAACCATGAGAAATCATCTCAAATCCGTGTATATACTTTGGAATCCTTTGAGATCCCGTGAAATCCTTTTAAATTCCTGAAACTACTTCGGTGCCGCATTAAATCCTTTAAAATAACGTGACTTTTTTTTATATCTATTAAAATCCTTCATAATATTCGGAAATCCTTTAAAATTCCGTTAAATCTTTTGAAATCATACGAAAACCTTTAGAATCCGTGGATATAATTTGGAATCTTTTGAAATCCTTTAAAATCATTTGATATCTTTGCAAATCTTTTGTAATTCCTTCAAATCTCTTTAAATTCCTTCAAATCTTCGAAATCTCATTAAATTCCCTTGATATCCTTCAAAATTTGTGATAATACTTCCGTACCACATGAAATCCTTCGAAATTTCGATAAATCTTTTGAAATTTTAAGAAATTATCTTAAATCCGTGGATATACTTTGAGAGCCTTTGAAATCCCGTGAAATCATCAAAACTCTTTTATATGTCTTAAAATCTTTTGAGGTCTTTTGAAATGCCCTTAAATCTTTTAAAATATCTTTAAATCCCTTCAAATTTTCAAAATCTCATTAAAATCCCCTGATATCTTTCGAAATATTTTAAAATCCGTTAAAATCCTCTGCAATCTTTTAAATCCCCTAAAATACCTTAAAATCTTCGAAATTTAATTAAAATCCCCTGATATCCTTTTAAATTCACCAAAATACTTGGATACGGCATTAAATTCTTTAAAATCCTTTGAAATCCAGTGACTTTTTTTAAACCTCTTAAAATTCTTGATAATATTCGGAAATCCTTTGCAATTCCGATAAATTTTTTGAAAGCTTAAGAAATCTTCCGAAACCCGTGGATATAATTTGAAATCATTTGAAATCCTGTGAAATCATTGAAACCACTCTAAATTTTCTGAAGTCAATTAAAATCCTTTGAAATCTTTCTAAATCTTTTGAACTACCCTGAAATCTTATGAGATGTCTTTAAATTTCTTAAATCTTCGAAATCCCATTAAAATTCCCTGATATCCTTCAAAATTCGTGAAAAGACTTTCGCATCACGTGAAATCTTTCAAAATCCTTTGAAATACCGTGACTTATTTTGAAAAATTCCTTAAGTCCGTAGAAATCATTCTTAATTCCTTCAGAACCCCTCAAAATATCTCAAAATCTTTTGGTATCTCTTAGAATGCATTGAAATCCAGTAAAATTCCTGGAACTCTGATTAAACTCTTTGAAGTCCCTTAAAATCTTGTAAAATAAAAACCCTTAAAATATTGATATTCTCTCTAAAATTGTACTAGGTAATTTCTTCAAACTCTTGAAATTGTTCAAAATTATTTGAAACCATACTCTTAAACTTTTGTACTACTTTCAAATCTTTTTAACTCCCTTGAAATCTCGTTTACGGTGAAAATAATTCAATATTGACATGTTGAGTAAAAAATATAAAATCTTACGTAACAAAGGGGGAGGGGGCATATAAATCTTACAAATCATTATAATAAGTGGGGGGGGGAGGTCTAAAATTAAAAAAATTATCCATACGTAATTACTGGACGATTCCTAAATAAATTGAAAGGAAAAGAATGTACTTAAAATACTACTGACCCAATTGGCTTTCGACGATGAAGTGACTGTTCTTTCCTGTAAAATAAATTCAAAAAATCAATAAAGAGCTTTGTATAAACTTACATAAATATTTCTGTATTTTATTCGTTATTTTGTCTGAGCTCGTGTTTAACCCATTGTTGAAAAATAAAGGATGTTTTACGAATGTCAATTGCTCTTTGACAAATCGGAAGAAAATCGATTAGAAAATAATATCGACCCTCAGGAGTTTGTCAAATAAGTAAATGCTCTTAATAAATTGAAAAGAAAAGAATGTATTTAAAATACTACTGACCCAATTGGTTCTCGATGATGGAGTTATTGGCTCTCGTGGATTAAATCTTCTGAACAGATGATGTTCTTTCCTGTAAAATAAAATAAGAAAATAAATTAAGAACTGTATTTAAATTTACATTGAAGATTTCTGCATTTTAATGGTAATTTTGACATTTTTGTCTGAACTCGTGTTTAACCCAGTGTTAAAAAATAATGGGTGTTTTTCGAAAGTCAATTGATCTTTGACAAATCGGAAGAAGATCGATTAGAAAAAAACATCGACCCTCAGGAGTCTGTCAAATAAGCGAATATATACTTTTTAAAAATTGCTAGCCGGGATCAAAACACAAAAGGAGCTCAAAAAAGGGAAAATAGGGCTTTTTAACGAATTATCTCTACCAATTAAGAATTTATTTATAAAACTTGGATACAATTAGGTCGTTGGAAATCAATTCTTGTCCATATTAAAAGGCCCGATAAATAATAAAATGTTAAATAAATTATTTTTGTATGTTTTAAATCGTTTTCTCTTTTAAAAATTAATTCATAATTAAATTACGATTCTTCGAAGTATAATTAAACATTTCTTTCCAAGATTTGTCATTTGGTCCTTACTATAATTAATATTGTAAATGTAAACTTAAAACAACATTCTTTCATGCTCTTGAATTGAAATTTAAAAAAATTCAAGTTTGAGCGCCTAAAGTATGTAACTTGTATAGGCTCAGCGTAAACATATTTTAGCTTTAAAGTTTTATTTATATTTTAAGCGAGAACATTTAACTTTGCAGATGGTCAAAATTGGAATGTTCAATTTTTTAATTATGTATTTAATTTTGTGCCTTATTACATTTGTACTTTTATCTCCGCTTTTCACATTTTTAACATGTTTCTTTCTTTTAAATAAAATAATATATTATTATTAAATTCGATTTCAAACGCTTTAAATTGATAACATTTCAATAAAAAATATTGCATTTTCAACAAAAAAGATGAATTTGCAACCACGAAGCTTAATTTTCGGCCAAAGAAGACGAGTTTTCAACAAAATACATGAATTTTCAACCAAATAGTTGAATTCTCAACTAAAAAATATCAATTTTCAACGAAAGAGATTGATTTGTTTTAAAGTAATTCAACTGTTAGCCAAGCAGTTTAACTTTCTTACCAAAAAGATGAATTATTCTCAAAGAAAAATATAATAGTTGATAGTTAAACCAAAAAATATTTTTAATTTTAATCAAACACCGTGAAATTCATCTACGAAAAGAGATGAGTTTTCAAACAAAAAAGACGAATTTTGAACATGATAGTTACATTTTCAGCCAAAGAGATGAATTTTCAACTAAAATTATGAATTTCAAAACAAACAAAAAAGTATTTTAATAAAGTAATTTATCTCTTAGCCAAATAGTTCAATTTTCAACCAAAAAGATAAATACTCAACGAAAAATGTGATAGTTGATATTTAAACCAAAAAATATTTTTATTTTTTATGCAAAATAGTTGAATTACACGAAAGACGAATTTTCAACAGAATAGTTTGGATCCGCAACCAAACCAGATTAATTTTCAAATGTGTAAATTTAAATAGGTTAAAATTTTTACGAACAGTTACATTTTAAACTAAAAACGATTCAATTTCTATCATAAAATATGAATTTTCTAACCAAAAATGAAAATATTGAACAAAATAGTTTAACTTTCAACAAATTTTCAACAAATATGTACATTTTAAACCAAATAGTTAAATTTTCAACCAAGTATATGATTTTTCTACCAAGAAGATTAATTGTTTACCAAAAAAGAATTTCAAAACGATTTTCAACAAAATACATGAATTTACAAGTAAATAATGAATCTTCAACAACAACAAAAAAGAATTTTTAACAAAATAATTCAAGCTTTAATCAAGTAGTTGAATTAAAAAAAAATGAATTCTCATCGAAAAAATGGAATATTTAATATTTTAACAACAAATTATTTTGAAGAATTTTAAATTGTGAATTGTTTATGTCTTACGGTCCACATAAAAATTAATTTTTTTGAGACTTCAATAAGAAGCTCTATTATTATTAATTTTGGACTCCAATTTTTTTGACTCGAATTCGTTCAAAATCGACTTAAGTTTCTATGTTTTCTTTGGGATGGTTGTTCTACTCGTCAAAATTATTCTTATCTCAGGTATAAATTCATATTAATTATTCTTTCTATTTAATTTTTTCTGTTTAATATTGCTAAATTTGGAATATTATTGTATTTAGGTTTTTTGAAAACCTTTTGAAAAAGGTACGCAATTGTACTGAAACGTAGAGGATGGAGAAAGGAGTTTTTTTAAATTAATAAATTCTGAGTTGGAAAGATGTTTTTTGCCTCATTTTTAATTAATTTTTATGTGGACCGTAAGACATAAATAATTCACAATTTAAAATTCTTTATGCACAAGATTGTCGTTGGCATCCACGTTTTAAGGGTTCTATCGAATTTTTCTACTCTCTACTCTCGTTTACCATATGGCTCAAGACTCTCCCCCTTTAAATAGGACTTCTTTCTCTCTCTGATTTTTTTTAATTGTCAACCCAACCGAAATTGAGGCTACATTAAATCTGAAAATTGTCAAGCGTACTGAAGTGGACAGATTTTTTTCTTTAAGAGGAAAACTTCAATTCTGTTTAGACAAGCAGCCGAATGAGAAATTCTTGGACTTGAAACAGTTTGCGCAACCGGAAACATCGCCCGGTCGTGTTCCATTTCCGTAAACGACTGAACGTTTCATACCCAAACGCCATGAGAGAATCAAGACTCAAGCCAGCAAACAATACTGGAAACGAGCGAGTTTTGCACACGTCAACGGAAGTTAGGTTATATTTTGGTTCCAACTCGGGCGCAAATGTACATTTCGATGTTAAATAATAGAGATGCACTTCAATCCGGAAAGACCAATATTCGACGACCCTCTGCAAAGGGCTTTGGAGTCATACTATGGATAGCTTTTGTTGTATAGTAATATATAACGTATATAAACTTATTATTTTTATGGAAATTAATATTAATTAATATAGTTTTAATCATTTTTTGGGAGTTTGGGCATCAGGATCACGGTTTAAACTTTTTTGTTAAGTAAAACAATAATACCCTTTTTTTAAGAAATGGAACAAGTTTAAGGGATGCGTGATCAATACAAAAAAAAACATTGAGGTTAAAAAAAACCTATTGTACAATTAATTTATGTACAATATACTTTACGTAACGTGAGGTGAAATATTTGGATAAATAAAGTTCAATTGCATTTTAGTTACGACAGACGATTGACTAGTTTGTAAACAAATTTTCATTGTTAACTTCACAAAAAAAGGAAAATAATTCCCAGCATCAAAGTTGGTTTATTTGGAATGTTTATACTCACATAAAACCTGACTTTGATAATAAAATAGTGGACGAAAATTCGTTATGCGAAAACGTTTACACTTTTACAACCCTTTCGTATTCATGGACTGAACTTTTTCAAGAGAGAAAAAACAGTATAAAGCGAAAAATACTTTCGTAAATTCTTCGCATAATGCTCGTCGTTAAAAAGAGGAGAATTTTGTATACAAACATCAGACTATAGATACAAAAAATGAATAAAATATAAGGAAGAATGTCAAGTGAACATCAGAATTAAACTTTTTTTTAAATTTATATCTTTTGAGATTCGATTAGATTCGATATTAAAATATTGTTATATTATAAATATTTTTGAATCGGTAAGACTTTCAAATATAAATAATTTCTGTTGAATAGTTTCAATATTCTCGATTCTAAAACTATATAGGAAACTTAAAATTTCGATTTTTTATAGTTTAGTTTATTAAAACCTGATATTTTTTAATTTGTTGCTAATTTAGACGCCTTTAAAGAGCTGTAAATTTGTGATGAAGAGATTTCTGAAGACAACATTTTTGTTCCAACCGGCTAAAGTTGTTTTTCGCCAAGTTTGGCAAAAAAGTATGCAATTTTCAAATTAAGCAATGTCAAGGAACAATTTTGTTTGGCTCATTGAGACTAAGACCCATTTAATAATGATTTCCAGAAAAAAATAACTTTTTACTTTAAAATATTAAAAATACTACGATTTCAATTTAGGCAAGATCAGGCCAATACTTGTATTTTCTTCTCGATGCGCATAAGATCTACATAATAATTCTAACCGCAGTATCCTTGATATTCTACATAAATTATTATGCAACACGCTTACGTCACATTGAATTACTAAACGAAAGGCATCACAGAAAAACCTCGAATCAGATAATTAAAAAAAACGGATAAATATTATTGTTTTACACAGCTCACAAATTTATCTGGCGGCGGATAAATTTTAGCAACGAAACTGCCAGAAGCTTTAGAATAAGAAAAAATTCCGGGTTTTTCTGATATTTAGAATAGATATAAAGAATGAAGATTTTAGAAAATAATCGTATTTGTTCCTTGTTGAAAAAAAGTCCTTGAGTCGAGGAGATGCAGTGAGACTAAAAACGATTATTTACTATCCCATTATGGTCCATCGTAAGAATCTTGCGTTGAATACGTGAAGTTCTAGAGGAAATGGAGTGTAAATAATAAAAGGAAAAGTTATAGGTCTTCAATGGGATATTTCTTTTGGAAAGTAAATGAGAATGTTTAAAATTTAATAGCCATGTCGGAAACACCATTAAAAACAGAACAATTTTAAATCTGGAGCCTTCAAAATTAAACACTAAAATAAGATGACTTTAAAAACTCCGATCATTTCCATAAATAATTCAGGGTCGGAAGCAACGTCTTCATAATTATTTATAAGATGCTTTAAAATTCAAAAGCATTCAAGTTCAAAGTGTCACATTTCACATTTTTAAGACCTCTAAAATATTAAATTTTTTAAAATGTTGAATTATTATTAAGTATGAAATGTCCTTAAATTAATCAAGTGTTAACGTTCAAAAATCAAATTTATAATTTAAACAAATCGTCAGAGATATTTTTATATCGTACCAACTTTCATTTACTTAAATACCAAATAAAAAATTTTATGAGTATTGAACTTTGAGTTTTACTGGTAAGAGTTGTTACTATTATTATCTTTCCAACAGTTTTTTTGTAACTAATTGATAATTTTTTGAAAATATGTTTCCCCTGACTTCTTGAATACCGAAAGCTGGGGCTGACTGAGACACGCTAGGGAACGGGTTACACATAATTTCATATTTTATAACTTAATTTGTGTTTTTATGAACAAAAAGCCGAAAGATTTTCCATTTTTTTCTGTAAAATAAGTGTCAAGTTTTCTTTTAGAGGCTGCTTGGTTCAGTTTTGTTAGAAAGTTTTAATAACATAATATTTATATAAGGTTGTCACTTTCTGTATTTTGGTTAGGTTGATTAAAAAATGCTTTCAGAACTTTAATTGCAATTTTTTATATTTATTTCGCCTATCATATGGTACATCGTCTTAACAAAATTATTATCTCAAATTTTAACCAAGATAAGATGTTTGATTTTTGCTGTAGAGCGATTTTTATCAAAAGTATCGAATTTGTAGGGGATAGTAGGACATCGTCAGAAATTGTAAACCGTATGTAGTTCAATTATGAAGATCTAAAATGCAAAATTCTTGGATTTTTAAGATTTGCAATTCAAGGTTCTTAAATTTTAAAGATGTATTATTCAAAATTCTTTTTGGATTATGTTGAAGATCAAAAGACAGGAGTTTTCAATTCCATATCTTCCAAATTAACCAAATTTCAAATGTGAATTGTCAGATTTACAGACTTTTTAATTATAAAACTTGAAAATTGCACCATTTTTAATTAAAAATTTACGGATAATATTTACAATTCAAGGTTATATAATTTTGAAGAGTTACAATTGAAAATTCTTCAATTTTGAAAATATAGAATTTTAAGTGATTCAATTTTCAAAATATAGAATTGGAAATGATTGAATTTTCAAAATTTATATTTTAAAGGTACTCTTATGTAATTTTGAACGTTTTTTTTAATAGTTTAATTTGCAAGATTTTCAATTAAAACTTTTTTGATTTGTAAGATTTACAATTGAATTATTGGTATGGAATGTTAATATTTTAAAAATATTATTCGTATGGCCTCAAAAAATAAAAAAAAAAACAAAAAAAAAACGGGAATTTTTTCCGACTCGAAAAGTGGCGACGGACCAGATTAACCAATTATTACGTATGTTGGGTCGCTGAATCCGAATCCGAAGTTGGAATGCCGAATTTAGCTCTTCCTTTCTTCCTAACCTAAAAAAAAAACACTTTTTCCGTACATTTCACAGCCCTGCAAAAAGAAGTAGGAATTCCGAGGGACTAGACTAGTAAATTTTTACGTATTTTGTGTCGCTGAATCCGAATCCGAAGTCGGAATTCCGTAGTTAGCTCTTGTTTATTTCCTAACCGTAAAAAATTCACGAGAAAAGTATTTCTTGATGTTCTGCATTTTTGAGGTTAGGAAAAAAACAAGAGTTAACTTCAAAATTCCTAGTTCGGATTCGGATTCAGTGATCAAAAATACGTACAATTTGACTAGTCTGGTCCGTTAGACACCTTACTTTTTTGTGGGGCTGTGTTATTAAACGAATGTGTCAAAAGTTTTTGAATTACATTTTATAATGCTTTAATTTGGAAATTCAGAAGAGTTTGGCTGCTTCAATTTACAGCTTAGTTTTGATTACTTGAAATGAAAAAGTCTCCAGCTTTAAGAATTTCAACTTTTTAATTTCAATGAGCGGGAAAAATGTTTATAAACCAGGAAATGATAGGGAATTTTTTCCGTCGGTAAAAATAGCCACCCTGATAATAAAATAATGTCTCTCTTATTCTCTTTTACAAACCTGGAATTCAGAGTGCAAATAGTGGGGTATAAATATAGGTTTTATATGTACAAAGAATCAATAAAATCGATGTGTAATTAAATTAAAACTCTTATGCACATATTGGCTAGGCTTTGCGAATATATATTCGATATGTACTTCTATACTGGATTCAGTTAACAAATTGTAAATTTATAGGGGCACAGAATTTCGTATCGACGAATTATCATCGAGAATCCGCATTTCGGAGATTTGCACCATTCATTGTTCGAGCTGTAATTCCTATGTAAACATGACAATGACTAACGATTCACGGTATTTGATAATGCATTAATGTTTGCTCTTACTGTCACACATAATATTTTTATGTAACTTTTTATAAATTACAAATGATCTATTAAAGAGAATTAAATACCTTTTCAATTTACGTGTGCTAAGGCAAATAATCCCATCTTCTTATTAATTGATTCTCGTATGCACGTGTTCAACTTTCGAAAATTAGGAAAAAACAATACCGAAAGACTTTAGATAAGTGGGATATGTTTTTAGATTTTTCTAAATAAATTACACGAATGAATTATAATTAAATATTAATGTTTTAAATATGTAAATGCTGACCCATATTTTTGCATATCGTGAAGTTAAAACATTCAATTTAGCATTAAGTAACGAGCCATCCATAAATTGTGCAACACATTTTTTTGTCCATTTTTTACCCCTCCCCGCCAGTACGTAAAAAGTCGTGACAAAATGGTTTGCCCCCCCCACCCCACGTTACGTAATTTTTTAAAATAATTTCAGCCATGTCTTATTAAAATATTGAATACAATTTAGTTACTTACAACACCAGACACCTGAATTACCATTCCTTTTTTTAAAAAAGGAAACATATCTTGCATATGCATATGTCCAGACTTATAAGAATTTCCAAAACATAAATCAACGCTGTCATTTTTATTGTTCACAGTTGCGAAATTTATATTTCAAATCTATAAAATTGAATAAATTTCAATTTTAAATCTTCGAAATTGAATAATTTTCAATTTTTAATCTTTAGAATTGAAGTATTTCCAAAAAAGGTATAAATATTTCAACATTTTAAACTATAAATATTTCATATTAATTATTCTTCAATTGTATATCTTACAAATTGAAGAATTTTCAATTCTAAATCTTCAAAATTGAACTATTCTAAACAAAAAAGTTCGAAATTACATACCAGTACCCTGACAATATAAATGTTAAATACTGAATCATTTTCTATTCTATATTTTGACAATACGAGAATTTTCAATTGCAAACCTTCAAAATTGTAGAAATTTAAAAATTCTGTAAATGTGATGATTTCCTTTGAAGTTTTTTCAATGTGGAAGATTTGGAATGTAATTTCTAACCAAATAGAAGAATTTTCAACCAAATGGTCGAATTTTCAAACAAAAAACATTCAACCTTATTAAAAAATGTTGCGTTTTCAACCAAATACATAGTTGAATTTTCTAGCCAAAAAGAGTAATTTTTAGAAGACAGTTGAATTATTATCAACCTGAAAAGGTACAATTTCAAAAAAATATATAATGTTCAACCAAAAAAGATGAATTTTCAACCAAATAGTTGATTCAAAATCAATAAAATTACTTTTTAACCAAGCAGATTCATTTACAACCAAATAGTTGGACTTTCAATCAGAAGAGACGATTTTTCAACAAAATAGAATAATTTTTCACCAAAAATTTTCACAAAAATTAATTTTCCACCAAAAAGTTGCATTTACAACAAAATAGTTAAGTTTTTAACCAAATAGTTGAATTTTCAACATCATAGTTCAATCTTTAACCACATAGTTGAGTTTTCGAACAAGAAAGATGAATGTTTAACCAAAAAGGATGAACTTTTACACTATAAAAGATAAATTTTCAATCCAACAGGACGAATGATATGTGCAAAAAAACGAATCTTCAAACAAAAAACAGTTGGATTTTCGACGAAACAAGATGATCTCTTCAACAAATAATTGAATTTTTAACCAAATAGATAAATTTGCAACAAAATCGTGGAATTTTGAAACAAAAAAGATTAAAATTCAACCACAAACAGTTGCATTTTGACACCAAAAATAGCAAAATGATTTTTTTTCCTAAACAATTATATTTACAACCAATAAGTTGAACTTTTAATCAAAGAGACGAACTTTCACCAAAGTATTAAATTTATACCAAACAGTTTAAATTTCAAGGCAAAAAGAGGAATTTTCAACAAAATAGTTCAATTTTTAACCAAATAGTTTAATTTTAAACTAACAGATATGCTTTTTCTACCATAAAAGATCAATTTTCTATCCAGACAAATTTTCAACCAAAAAGGATTACTTTTGAACAAAATAGTTTAATTTTCTACCAAAAAGAATTAACTTTGCACCAAAAATAGTTGGATTCTCTTATTAGCTTCTATTAATTCATTTCGCAGTAATGCGAAAAAAATGAGAAAAAGTGAAAGTTTTTTAAAAACATGGGAAAAAAGGAATGCTTTAAAAAATGGGGAAAGAGGGGCACAGGGAAAAGAGGGCTGTTGTAATGAAAACTAACCATTATTTTATAAACTATAAGGTTTTTTTAACTGAAAATTAAACATAATTTTTTGTTTTTAAGTTAAATTCCTTATATTTCTCTAAAGGGACCCAGGCACAGGGATGTAAAAATAAGTAACCTTGAATTAACAAGTTGTCACGTTCCCTTCAAAAGTTCACTGAATTACAAAAATATATAGCTCGCCTCCCTGATGTTACTGGCGAGACTTTGAAGGCCGTTAACACAGTCGCGAATCCGAAAAAATTTTAGTCAGTAGTGTTTTATTGCCGAAGATAAAAAAAAGCGGCAAAAGAATTTGAACGGTTTAATTCGAAGTGTCTTCTACCCTAAACAATAAAAATAGAATCGACGAACTTGACTTTCTAGGCATCTTTCAGGTACTCCTACGCTAATTTATAAAAAGATTTTTTTTTAAATAAACCGGAGACTATCAATCAAGCTTTCGATCTTTGGAAAATTAACAGGAAATTATCGACGAATTGTGTTTTTCCGAGTTTCTTTATTAATAGGTTTTTAATTTTGGTAAATCAAACTGTTAATTGAAGTTTTACACGTGGAGAGTTTTCCGATAAATAACTGGGAAATAAGAAATAAAAAAATATCTGGAATGAATTGATTGAAATAAATTTACTTATAAATACCCAGAAAACAACTTCCATCGTCATTTTTACTACAGCAGAATCAAATAAGGAATATTTGAAATTTTTCAATAATTTTATGTAGAAGCCGCTTAGGATTAACAGTTACCAATTCAAAATATTTATATAAATGATCCAATTAGTATAGAATTCATTTAAACATGGCCTTTTTATAATATTACATAATATATAATAATATTTATAATATTATAATATTTCGCATTCCACAATATATTATGAGGATTAACACTCTTGTAGAATTAGAGAAAATATATCTCCTTTATCAGTAGATTTCAATGAACTTCTTTTATCTTGAATCTAAGTTTGAAATAAACAACACAAATCACTTCACTGATAAAGCTCTGATTTAGAAATCTAATTGAAATATCGCCAAGACGGAAAGTAGTAACACACAAGAAAAAACTATTGTGTTGAGTCAACAAAAATTTTACTTGATATTTGTGCAATCACATACTTTCGTTCACTGAACCAGATGTTTTTGTCGATTCAAGAAAAAGTTTTTTTTTAATTAAACCAAAACCAAATCAAACTTGTTTAAATCCTCGTCAGAGTCCTCATATCCCATATAAAATGCGATGACATGAAAATTTCGAAAAAGATAATATTCGAAACAGAAAATTCCCCAATAGGAGAATTCCTGAATAATAAAATTGTCGACAGTTTATAACATTCCCGAATCACATAAAAGCATTTGATAAAATTGTTTGGATGAAGACGAAACGAAAAGGTTTTTTCTTCAGCCATACCAAAAGCATTTTATTTATGGTTTTTATTATATAACAATATTTTACTATTTAGATTCGGGAATTTCCCTATGTCGGAAATTGTACAGTGTCGGATATTTTATAATGTTGGCAATTTTCAAATTCGATAATATCATAAAGTGTCGGAATTTTATTATTCGTGAGTCTAAAATTTTCGGCAATTTTATAATTCCCGGAATGATGTTTTTCTGTATATTTCAGTCGTCCCATAAAAATTTCTTCGAATCATTAATACATTTTCCAATATTATTTGAGTAAATCTGGAGGAGTCTTTTCTTTTTAGATGAGCTCAAGAATCTTTAGGAATATTTAATTAACTTCATAGACGTTAATGTCTAAATACAATGGGGGGGGGGGCATTCTCCTTCTGTCAATATTTTTTATTCATTGACTGAAACCCATTCAGAAGCCACTGATTTTTATATTTTTGAAGATGATGACGTTGAATAAAATTAAAGTTATATTAATACATTTTTCAAAAATATCAATCTATCTTAATTTTTGGCAGTTCATGTATCTATTTTCTTTATTAACTGATCCAAGTGAATCTCCTTCATCGCAAATAAAAATGAACAACACAGAAAAACAAATAATTTCACTGATAAAGCTGGGATTTAGAAATGTAATTGAAATATTACGAAGACGTAACCTACACATAAAGTATATTCTTTACTATTTTTCAGGCAGAAAATTCTAATGTATCATTTGTTATCCTAAGTAAGATAGAACACATTACTTGTGGGCGTTTATTCTAAAAGTTAATCAACAAACTTACTATCATTTTATTTTGAGAAAACGGTTTGGTACAATGGACAAAACATCTGTTTGCTATACAAAATACTTAACAGAATCGACAAAACATTTTTTTCAGTTTTCAACCAAATTTTCTTTAAAAATGTACTAAAGTTATGTAAATTAAAAAAAAGAGCATTGTTAAGCATGTTTAACAAAATCATGGAAAATATTCCCGTGGTTAATTGTAGCTAATTCTGGAAGAGAACTGAAGGCAAAATTTATAAAACAACATTTCAGATTAAAATTGTTTATTCTTAATTAATCCTAATGCTGTATAGCTAATTTTATTCCATGAAAGATACTTAAGAACAGTATTTTTTAAATAAAAATAACAATTTTATAAATCCTAAATAGATTTGTTTAAATACAAAAGTACTGAATAGAGTTGCAGAGAATCTTTCAAGGAATAAAATGAGCCCTACAGCATTAGGATAAATTAAAAATTACAACTGTTTCTAAAGAGAAAGCAATAACATAAAACTTTAAATAACTATGGTTAAATAACTATGGTTAAATAACAATTTTAGCCTGAAACATTTCTTCTAAAGTGCACCTTCAGTTGTCTTCCAAAATTTGTTACAATTAACAGTGAAAATATTTTCCACGTTTTTAACAAACATTTTTAACAATACTGTTTTTTGAACTCAGATAACTTTAATACATCCTTAATATAAACACATTTTCACATAGTTTTTATTGATTTAGGAGAACGTTTATTTGAAGCAAACGAATTCTATTTTTCACCACAAAAAACAGTTTGTTTATTCTACGTCAACCAAACGTTAAGCCATTATTATTAAAATCACGACAAACATTTCTTGAAAAATAATTATTTTCTTTCAGATCCACCATAAACATCCTATCATCCCTTGGAATAGATTACAACATTTACTGAGATCTTCAAACTTTCCAGCCAAACTTGAAACTTTTTCCATTTTCGAAAACGGGGAAGCTCTTACCTGCAGCAATTATCTTGGCGCACGTGAGATCTTATCGCCAAACTTTTTCGTAGAGATAAGATGAAAGTGCACTTTGCGAAATTACGTTAAAATAAATGCAAATTTTAGACTTTGTTTCGAGGAGACTGACAATTATTGTAATTATGTGATGTTCAATGCCACAATTAGGAAAAAAGGAGAAATATCCGATACACATCCGTTTGCAAGCGCGTTCGGCACGCAAGTGATTGTCAGAGTTAAGCAGTGTGACAAGAAACGAGGAGGGAAAGAGGAGATGAACTCCGCCTCCAACTTTCCAGTCAGATTCGAGAGTCGATTCGACAATTCCACAGGGGTCTTTCGCCTATTGGGTCGCGGGTTGCGCGCGTCGACGACCGCGTGGCAAAGTTCAATTCTGTGACGCGCAACCACCCTGTGATTCATTCAAATGTCTTTGTCGATTTGTCAAAAAACATGTATGCATGCTTATTTCAACAATTCACACTCGGGCGCAGCGCACAATCGGGGGGGGGGGGGGGGGGGGGAAAAAAGAATTTTCCAGTTCGGATATCTTATAAGTCGGCAATTTTCTATCGGGAATTTTTAAATTTGAGAATTTCATTATTCGGGAATTCCCAATCCGGAAATTTGACAGTCATGAATTTTATTTTTTAGGATTTTTCAGTCGTCCAAAAATGTTCCTCCAAAAATAGATTTTTTCAATAATTGTTATTTAAGATTCAAACAGTAATTTTAGAAACTTTAAACATTACCATTTTTTATTAGAATATTTGTTTATTTCATTTTTATTGAATAAATAATGACCATGAAAACATTTTTTTAATTTTCTAAATTTGGGAATTTCATAATTAGGGAATTTTCTTGTTTGTATATATTCCAGAATTCGGCAACTTAATGTCGGGAATTTTATTATTCAGGAGTTTTCAAAATCGGTAAATTATAAACTGTCCGGGAATTTTATCATCATGGAATTTTCCTATTCGGAGATTTTCTAATTCAGGAATTTTACAGTCTCGAGAATTTTATTCTTCGCAATATATTTTTATTGTACTGTATTTTTCAATACAAGTGTATATGAATATTATTTTTCATTTCTAGGAAGCTATTTAATTGAATAATAAAATCATTACACATTTTTTATGGACTTTATAATTTAATTGAATATTTTTTAGAAATTAAAGTATAATGACTAAATACACTTATGGTGAAAAATCATTTTTGTTTTTGAGTTTTGAAAAAAATAAAGTTTTGTCCCAATGCAGTTGGTATTATTGTTTGTCCCTCAGCTTGCAGAAATCCTTGATTTCCCCAACTTGAATTACCTGATAGAATATAATTATATTTCCATCAATTTAATATAAAATGTTATCGACAGTACAAAATTAAGATTTTCAATTTACATCAATTATTTTTGATAAATATTTATTTAATAACTTTTTAAATAAAATTTTACGATTTACAGTGTCCTTATACGTAGCAAAACTTCTGAGTTCAAAAAATTAATTCATCAAAATGTGTCAATCTAATTTCTTTTTTACTTTTATCATTAAAATTAGAAAAGAATGTTTATGAATTTTATGAACCTATTTAAAAAGTTTTTTCCAGACCTAAAAAGATTTTTGATCGTTTTATCAATGCTCACTTGAGAAATAACTGAAAAGAACATTTTTTATAACTAAATGGAAAAATACGCAAAGTGAAACAAATAATTCGTTGCAGTCATCTTCATAAAATGATAATTTGGACCTGAAAAATAATATTATCAAATATTTTTGAATTTTGACGCCTATTTTTCAAAAATGACCATTTTTTCCTCTTTTGTAATACATCAAAAAATTTGAAAAGCTTTATGCGGCCTAAGCCATTTTTGTAGTCACGGGAATTTTAATTCATGAAATTAAATTATCGCAATTATCTCGGAAACAACGAAAGATACATACAAATAAATTTTGAAAAAATAACACCATAAAGCTGACAGGATGCCTTACTTAAGCATGAAATTTTAGAAAATATTTCAAAAAATAAAAAAGGTGGGCTTTTCAGAAAATCATCTTTTCATATTTTCAAAATTCGAGGAAAAAAATGCAAAAGATTTTGCTAGCCCCACATTTTTTCTATTTTACAATAATTGAAAAAAATTCTGCTAATATAAGGAATACATCCTATCAGTAGAACTCAGCAGAATCTGAAAAGAAAATTCGAATATCTAAATTAGGTCATAAGCTAATGAATTTTAAAGACAAAATTTGTGATTTTTTTTTTAAATGGGTGTCAAGATTCCATTATCCGTAACTTTTTTGAAAATTTAACTATATTTCGATAAAGTCATCCTTTTTGGTCAAAAATGCAATAACTTGGTTGAAGTTGAACTACTTTGTTGCAAAGTAATTTCTTTAGTTAAAGCTTCCCTTATGAAAAAGACGTAATGGTAAGTATAGGATCCAGTTCTTTTTTGCGCGGAAAAGTATTGGATTTCCAGTACTTCGAAAATTCATCTCTTTGGTTAAAAATTTAACTATTTTACTAAAAATTCCTTTTTTTATCAACGATTAATTTTTTTTTAACTAAAATGTGATTTCACCATTCGTCGTTGGAAATTGATATTTTTAATTAAAAAATGATATTTTATAATTTACTATTCAACTTTTGAGTTGAAAATTCGTATATTCTGTTGCAAATTCGTCTTTATGATAGAAAATTAAACTTCTTGATTGAAAATACATCCTCTTTCGTTAACAATGCAACTGTTCAGTTCAAAATTAATCGGTGTTAGTTGTGGATCCAACTATTTCGTTAAAAACTGTTTGTTTGGTTGAATTTTACTGTTTTTTATTTCAAATTTAAAAACATATTTTTTAAATATCAAGTATTACATATTTCGTTCGAAGTTTATCTTTCTTAGTTCAAAAATTAACTAAATGTTTTAAGTTGAACTACTTTTCAAAGGAATTCAGTATTTATTTGGTTGGAAATTTACCACTTTAATTAAAAATTCATATTTGTGGATTGAAAATTTTACTTTTTTGTAAAAAATTCATCATTGTGGCTTAAAAATTAAACTATTTGGTTGACAATTACCTTTTTGGTTGAAAATTCATATTTTTGTTTGAAAATTTGAATATTTGGTACAAAAATAATTTTTTAGTTGAAAATCACATTTTCGGGTTAAAAATTCATCTGTTTTGTAGATAATTCGTCTTTCTGGCTTTAAAACCTAAAAATTTCTTTGAAATTTTGTTTGGAAAATATTAATCTTCTTGGTGGAAAATTCATATTTTTGGTTGAAAATTGAGCTTTCCATTTTGGATTGGAATTTTAACCTTTATAAATTGAAAAAGCAAATGCTTGGTCGAAAATTCACATACTTGTTGAAAGATCGCCTCTTTGTTCAGAAAATTAATATTGTTTGTTAAAAATTCATCTTTTTGTTCGAGAATTCAACTATGTGGTTCAAAAGTCGTCTTTTTTTGTGGAATTCAACAGGTTGAAAATTAATTTTTTAAATTGAAAATTTAACGATTCCATTCTTCATTCAAAAAATATCTTTTTGAGTTGGAAATTCAACTGTCTCCTCAAAAAATCATCTTTTTGGCTGGACAATCCAATGTTTTTTGGTAAAATTTAATTATATTTTATTTGAAAATTTAACAATTTGGTTGAAAGTGCATCTTTCTTGGTTGAAAATTCATTTTCTTTATTTGAAAATTATATTTTTTTTAAATAAACTAACTTTTTCAAAAATTCCCCTTTTTGATTCAAAAATTTAATTATTTAATTAACAGTTTAAAATTTTTGTTAAAGATTTGTCTCTTTTGTTTTAAAGCTCAAATTTTTTGTTTTTAATTCAACTGTTTGGTTAAAAATTATTATTCCGTTGTTGAAAATTCATCTGTTTTGATCAAGAATCTTTTTTGGTTAAAAATTCAACTAATTTATTGGAAATGCAAAACATTTCGACTTGAAATCTTAGGAATTTCAGGCGTTTCATATGAAATTCAATATATTATATAAATTAATTTCGTATAAAAGAATTAATCCCCCTATTTTCGTGAAAAATCACCTAACTTCCCTGGGGTTTAGAGAATTCTGGGCTACGTTACTTTTCGGAGAGTGGGGTAGGAGGTCAGAAATAGCCCAAAATTAGTTACATAAATCAATCCTAATCTCAAAAACTCGATTTTATCATTGACAATGTATCAAGGATCTAACTACCCAGGACTTGTAAATATTGTTCAGAATACTTTAATCTAAATTTCAAATCAAAGAAAGAACTATAGCAAAGGAATGTATATCTATTCAATTCTAATTTTATACTTTCCTTGGTCGACAAAGGAGATGTTTGACCATATTTAAAAACAAAGGAAAATAGACACAAAAAGGGAAACAGTAAATATTTGCTCTCAAATGCTTACCAAGGTTGCACGTGTTTCTTAACCGGACAATCTGGTGGAGCGATTGTCCACATCGAATCTCAATTGGATCGGGATGCGATGCGAGTCATATAACGACAACAATAGCCTCGAGTAGGTACAACGTATGAGCTTTATTGTCCCCCTGAAAGCATGGGTCAGTTCTGTCCATCTGCTGACCCGGCAGCAACAACAGTTGCTCCAGAACCACAGTCATTAACTGCGTCAACATCGGCATCACTCTCAGCAGCTAGTAACATAAAACGAATTCCAAATCAAGCCAATAAAACTAAACCTTTCTTGTATTTACGAAATTCTTGCTCATATATTTAGATGTTTTATTCCTAAATGTACAATTGGTTTTCGCATATTCACAATAGATCAAACCATCTGTCATCTCAATTATTCAGCTTATAGGATACCCTGACATGGTTTTAGCATTTTCAGGACTCGAGGAATATGATTATTGGCCTTTGGTTCACAAAAACATTTCTATCCAATCAAAATTGCACTTTAAAAATGTTGTAGCCTTCAAAATATATAAATTAAAATCCATATATGTTGTACTCAAGTGTTGAGTATGTTATAAAAACTGCATACATCGAAGCTAATTGGTTCAATAGTTTGTTATTATTGGATAACCAGCTAGACGGTTTCCTCTAAATGATGCTATTTGAATTCTTCTATCTCTGGTGTTCTCGAAATACAGCATTTGTTGAATTATTGAGGAATCATCTCGAATGGATTTATCATGTTTTATTCTCTTACCCCTTAACTATAGGACAACCATCCTCAATATCAAGGGATAAAGTTCGCTAGTAAAATCTAAGATGTTAAGGATTAACATCTGGGATTTGCTTAAGATTTAAAATGCCTGTCACACTCCCTCTGAAGGAGTCAATTTGATCTCCAAAAAAATGATCCTAGCAAGTAATAGTCTTTTGCTTCTTCATATTGATACCAAGTTTTGTATCAATTGCTTACCGTTGAAGAAAAAACGATACTTTCAGATATAGTAAAGTATGATTTTAAGACAATAGAAGAATAGACACGGACGACACTGTTGCTACAGGTCAGGGAATTCTGGAATGTTAGGGAATTTTGAAATTGGGAATTCGTAGCAACTCTATATAGATTTTTTTCCCAACCGGAGTTACAAGTATACACATAGGGTGAGTGATTACCATAAATTTGGTTGTCCAGCATGTATGCTATACAAATAATTTTGTGTATACACAAAACGTATGGCCCATCAGGCGATGAACAGATGTGAAATAAAATTACGGAAAAATGTTTCCAATGGAAAATAAAGATCTGAAAGAATGGTCAAGAAATAGATAGACCATCTATCTATCTCCGAAGCGGAATGTTCAGTAAAGGTAAAGGCATCCACTGTTGCTCCTTCTCTCGTGTCGTAAGTACCAAGCAAGTGCAGTGTGGTATATGGAAGGATGTAAAGAGTAGAAGGAAGTAAAAGAGCGTATCTGCCTAATGGGTGAGCATTGGTAAAGTTGGCGTGCTCAGTGTTCGCGGCACGCAAAGCACCAGGCCGGCAGGCAGCCCACTATCGGTGTCAGTCGGCTGATTGACAAGCAGAAAGATTTACCCGCGATTATTATGATCGTCCATTTGTTCGTCCGTTCGTTCGTCACTAAAATTGCCCGTAGGTCGGGAGGAGGTCAGCGTTAATTATAGTGGAGAAGGTGGACGGACGGATATCTATCCGTTTATCGGATCACCATCGCCCAGCAATGGTAGTCTCGACGCGACGGTTAAAATCAGTTGTGTGCTATGGAGACTAGCACCAGCCAGAAACATTGACTGAACAAAAGGAACGAAACTGATCGAACAAAGAGGCGAATCCCACCCAACACATGCACTGCTGCACCCACGCATGCATGCCACATACGATGCTCTTGTTTCGGTTAGGTGCGTTACCACATGAGTCTCGTTAACCCTTTGTCAATATTAAACTCTCTGTTTGGCAACAGGGACGTTTTGCGAAAAGCGACGACTGATGAGCGTCCAGAAAGCACAGCAATCCAAAATACCACCTAACCCACAACCCTTTCATTCGATATAAATTGATTAGTCTGGAACTGGCAATATTAATGTTGTCTCAACAAAGAAAAGCAGTTCATAAATAGCTTTTGTGAGGATTTAATTTGTTTATAATATCATTTGAATGTAGCGTTCAGAAATATTGATTGGTTAGGAAAATCGCGTTAGCGATGAAACTTTTTCAACTAACAATAATCATAGTCTGGTGAGGATGACTCGCTCGCGTGAATTTTTACATAATGCACTAATTCGGAAAACCGTAAGAGTAGTAAACGTTTCTTCAACATCAAAATAAGTTTGGATTCGGATTTGGACTGGAACGCGTGGCGTTTTGTTATAATTTCGCCACCACCGCATAGAGAAAAAAGTTTCATTTTAAACAAATAAATTGTAATAAAATGTACTGAGACAAAATTGAACCATAATTAGTTCACATTGAACAATAAGAATATTGAAAGCAATTCCATTGATTTTCACTTGCTATTCCCGAAAAAGATTTGGTTGAATAAACAAAATTTTGGTTGAGTCAATCCTAGAATATGGTTATTATATGGACAAGAGAATATTTGGTTGACCCAAGAAAATTGGTTAGTAAAATTTGTTTGATTATAGATTATACCATATCTTTTGGTTAACATATGCTATTATTTTGGTTGATCCAAGTAAAACTTTGGGTTAATCCAACCAAATATTTTCCTCGATCCAAGACAATATTTTAGGTGATTCAAGTAAGTATTTTGCTGGTCTGGGAAAAAATTTTAGTCGATTTAACCAAAACTTGTAGTTTTCCTAAACATAAAACGACCCAGAATAATTTACATTGTAAATGGCTGACAAATTTTCTTGGATTATGAAAATATTGTAGCGTTCGTATTCGTATGGATACTTTCTCTATTGAATGTTTATTTTTTCCATGTATGCATTAATAATAATGTAACTGATGTCCTTTTGAATTTAAAAGAATTCAAAATAATTAGATTCATGAGACTTAAAACAAATTTCAGCAAAATCGGAATTTAAGGTGAATTTCAAAAACTTGAGGGTGAATTAATCAAAAACTAAAAAAAATTATTGAATTGAGTAGAATTAAATACATTTGAAAGAATATAAGTGAGTTAAAAAAATCAAAAGAATTGAGAATAAATTCAAATAAACCGCAAAACATATTTTGAAATCTCTTTGAATCTTCAAAGCCCTACCAAATATCTCACTTCTTGCAAATACATTCTTTGAAATCTATGAAATCTGAAGATACTTCCTGAAAGCCTAGAAAATTTATAAAAATACATTGAGAGCATTAAAAATGTCTTAAAATCATTGAAATTCTCGGAAATATTATAAAACCCTTTTCAAATTCTAGGATAATTAAAATCCTAGAAAAGCCCTTGAAATTTTTGTAATCTCCTGAAAATTTTAAAATACCCAAAGATATTTCGAATAGTTTGAAATTCCTTCAAATTACTGAAATCAATTGAAAATTCCTTCGATTTTTTTAATTCCCTAAAATATTTCAAATCCTTTGAAATATTTTGAAATTCCTTAAAACATTTTGAGACCTTTGAATCTTTAGAAACATACTAAAATATTCCAAATTCTTTGAAAACCCATTAAATTACTGAATTCAATTGTAAATTTCTTGAAATCTTTTCAAATAGTCTACAATATTTCAACACGCGTAAAATCTTTTGGAATCCCTTAAGATTTTTCAAAGCTCTTCAAAATTACTCAGAAATTTAAAAAAATACCCTAGAATATTTAAAATTCTTAAAAAATCTGTTACAATACCTTGAAACTTTTTAAAGCTCTGAAAATGCCTGGGAATCTTTTAAAATACACTAAAATATTCCAAATACTTTTAAATCACATTGAATAACTAAAAGCAATTAAAAGCTCCTCGGAATCCCTTAAAATTATTGAAATCAATTGAAAATTCTTTGAAATCTTTTAAAATACTCTAAAATCTTTGATAATTCCTTAAGATACTTGAAATCCTACGAAAAACCTCAACAATTCTAGGGAAGAAATTCTTTGAAATCCATTAAAATATTATAAGATCTCGTAGAATTACATGAAACCTGATGATATTTCCTAAAATCCTGGAGAACTTAATAAAATACCTTGAAAGCTATCAAAATCCGTTAAAATCATTAAAATTCTCGCGAAGCTGATCAAATCTCTTAGAATCTTTTGAAAATATCATTAAATATTTTAAATCCTATGAAATGTTTTGAAATCCCTTCTAAATTTTTTAAACTGTTTCAAATTCCTGGGATTTTTTTAAAAATACCACAAAATCTTTTAAATCCTTCGAAATCCCTTCAAATTATTGAAATCTATTCAAAATTCCTCATAATATTTTAAAGTACCTTAAAATATTTCAACTCCTTTGAAATCCCTTAAAACTTTTTGAAGCTCTTGAAAATCCCTTGAAATCTTTTTGAAAGCCATAAAATATTTCAAATCCTTTGACATCGTTTTAAATCCCGTGAAACCTTTTAAAGTTCTTAAAAACTTCATGTAAATTTTAAAAATACCCTTAAATTTTGTAAATCCTTTGGAATCATTTCAAATGATTGAAATCTATTAGGAAATACTCTAATATACTTAAAATTACTGGAAATCTTTTGAAAACTCTTCAAATTTTTAAAATTGTTTGAAATCCCTTCAAACTACTGAAACCAATCAAAAATATTTCAAATCATTTGAAATCCTTTGAAGTACCTTGAAATTTTTTTCAACTCTTGAAAATTCCTTGGAAAATTTTTAAATGTCATAAAATATTTCAAATCCTTTGAAATCTTTTGAAACCCCGTGAAACGTTTTAAACTCTAAAAAAATTTTTGAAATTTTTAAAAATACCATTAAATTTTGTCGATCTTTTGAAATTACTATGAATGATTGAAATCTATTTGATAAGATATTTCAAACAATTAAAATCTTTTGAAAACCCTTTATATTTTTTAAAGCTCTTAAAAATTCCTTGAATTTTTTAAATACATTCAAATTTTTTACATTCTTTGAAATCTCTTCAAATTATAATGATCAATTGAAAATTTCTTACAATCTTTTTAAATAACCTAAAATGTTTAAAATTCTCTAAAATCTTTGAAAATACTATCATAAAATTACATGAAATCTGATATTTCCTAAAATCCTGTAGAATTTAATAAAATACCTTGAGAGCTTTTACAATCCCTTGAAATCTTTAAAATCCTCCGAAATCTTATAAAATATCTCTTTAAATCTTTCCAAATACCTTAAAATATTTTTAAATCCTTTGAAATATTCTGACATCCCTTGCAAATTTCGAAAACTTTTTAGAATTCCCAAAATCTTTTAAATCCTTTGGAAGCCCTTCAAAATATTGAAATCTAATCAAAATTCCTCAAGTCTTTTAAAACACCCTGAAATATTTAAAATCCCTTCAAAATCCCTTGAAATCTTTAAAATCCTCAGAAATCTTATAAAATATCTCTTTAAATCTTTCCAAATACCTTAAAATATTCTTAAATCCTTTGAAATATTCTGGCATCCCTTGCAAATTTTGAAAACTTTTTAAAATTCACCAAAATTTTTTGAATCCGTTAGAGGCCCTTCAAAATATTTAAATCTAATCAAAATTCTTCAAGTCTTTTAAAACACCCTGAAATATTTAAAATCCCTTCAAAATCCATTGAAACTTTGAAAAGCTCTTGAAAATTCCTGGGAATTTTTAAAAATATCCTCAAACCTTCAAATCCTTTGAAATTCCTTCCAATTATATATGAAAATCTATTGAAAATGTTTTGGATTATTTCAAAATATTTCAAAAGGATTCATGAAAACTGAGAATTATTTCTAGAACGGAATTCAATAGTGGTTAAACCATGGGTTAATTTATTGAAAGAAAAGTGATTAAAGTGATCTCTTCATTTTGAAAAGTAACTACAATGACTTAATCTTTAAAAAGTGACTGAAAAGTGATTTTAGAAAAAAAGTTACTAAAAGTGACAGTGTTGCACCCCTGATTATTCTTGATAGATATTTAAAGTGCTTTTTAAAGAAATGCCTTGACTTTAGCCATTTCTTTCAATATCCATTTTTCCCCCAATAGAACCAAAAGGTATAGGAAAAACGCTCTAAACTTAAATTCAGGCTAGATGTAGGGCGTTGCTTTCAAAAATGATGTCTGTTTTCTCAAGATGTTAGTAGTGAACAAAAATTGTATTAGATGTTCGAGATTGGGGATAGATTTCTTGATAAGAACCGAAACCTGATGGTATTCGGACTATTTAAGAATTCGTGCTAATTGCCGGGGGAAGAAATGGGGAAAACATTGAGGCCTAACCCGACCTTTCCCGGGAGATGCGTGCGACCAAGCGTGAATACCGAGCAAGATTACGTATCCGTCCCACGCTACCTCAATTAGATAATATCGCACAAAATTTGCCGTTTCCCGAAATCTAATTTTTGCACTGACTTCCGTAACTCTTTTCCTCTCAATTTATAAAACACGCATGCTAACGAGCATAATTTGTAACACGAAATCGCAATTAGACCGAAATTAAGTCTTTTAGTAGCAACAAGTTACAGGTAGTAAAGGAAGCGTCCAATTACAATAACGCTTTTCTTCAGGAGAGAGGGGGGGGGTCTAGATAATCTTACGGGTCCTTACTTGGGGAGGGGGGGTCCAAGGAATTTCTTACAATACAAGTTTCCTTTCTAATTATTTAAAAAAAAAATGCTAATTGAAACCATATGATAGATAGATAGAGGAAAGATTGAAAATCCTTAATAATGTTTTAGTGTTTGGGATGAAATGTATAGAAGAAAATTAACAACACTTCCAGAACAAATAAAATTTTCAATTATTGCAATCCTAGTTAATGCATATGATAGATAGTTAGAGGAAAGATTGAAAATCGAAATCAAAAAACTTATTTGGTCTGGAAGTGTTGTTAATTATCTTTTATATATTTAATCCCAGACGTTAAAACATGATTGAGGATTTTCAATCTTTCCTCTATCTATCTATCATATGCATTAACTAGGATTGCATCCATCGAAAATTTTATTTGGTCTGAAGGTGTTGTTAATTTTCTTCTACATATTTCATCCCAGACGTTAAAACATTATTGATGATTTTCAATCTTTCCTCTACCTATCTATCATATGCATTAACTAGGATTGCATCCATCGAAAACCTTCTATGAAATCTCGTAGAATCTCTGGAAATCTTCGCAATCTTTTGAAATCCGCCGAAATTCTTTCAAATTCGTGTATATACTTTGGAACGTTTTGAAATCTTTTTAAATTCTTTGAAATCCGATAAAATCATCGAAACTAAATAACTTAAATACGAGAAGCATACAAATCCAATTTTTTTTCTAAAACACGTCAATACAATAGAGTAATAGATATTCAGGACTCTGGTATCTTTCCCCTATCTACAGTTTCAACAACTCGAAACATTCTGCAGCAGAACTATAAGTTCGAAACCCCTGCACAATCTTAATTAACATAAAACAACAATCAGACTCTCTTGATCTCGAGGCTTTAGATTCAAGGAAGATCTGGACATCGTAATAATCGTTTCCGCGGGAAAATGGTCTTTAGAAGCATCAATGTGGGATCAAGAAAGCTGGCTGGTCGCGTTCTAGGTGCGAGCTAGGGGTTGAAGCATATCGCAGAGCTAAAGGGTAGTAAGGGAGGAGCCGGCCGGTATGGTTCCGAGGGCATGTTGTTATTTACGGTATTTAGATAACCGGCTTACGTAGTTCTCTCACACCCCCATTGGCCCTGATCCCGCACTCCAGATAGTGGCGTTCCCGCCACCACTGCCGTAGGCAACAACCTGCCAACGTGTACATACGTACGACCATGCAGATTATTATAACGAGCATCACGCTGCATTAGCATACGTATCTATTCTCCCTGGAAACCCTGTGGTATGGTGGTAGGTAGCCTTTCCTATATAACCCGAGAGAACACTCATCCGAGTGCGTTAACTAGCTATGCTGTTTAGTGTTTAGCCTCTGATATTCACCCTTCCGGAATATCGGACATCAATCTGATTGGAGACCTTGGGTATCACGTTTTCAATGCATACCCATTGGGTTTGGGAGCCAGTACTTAATGGAATAGGAATATAAATGGAAGGAATTTCAAACCAAGGTTTGGTTCTTCAAATTCGTTTGAACCTATTTTACTTTCAGCCTTTTGATAAATTGGACAGTCAATATTTTCGAAGAACACATCAACCTTTCCAGACAAAAGAAAAGAGGTCTCGAGTTATTGAAACAAATTACCATTTTCACCAATATAGTTGAAAACACTGTTTATTTTAAAATGTTGCCAACTTTGTCAGATTACTATGCAAATCGTAACGATCACCCAATAAAAAAACTGAACATACTATTTGCATGAAATGACAAGATGCCTTGAGTGATATAAACTAACAAGCATAATATTGTTTGAGAAACCAGAATTGCAAAGCTTGCCTTTCAAATAAACTGTAACAAATTCTATCGTTTTCTATTGAGAACATTTGTTTGAGAAATATTAGGAAATAATATTCATTACCATATTCACATAGCAATAATCGCGCTTCCGATAATCATTCGGAGGGCGCTAAAATCTGGCTTTCTCAAAAGAGATCTTGGTCTTGAAGGATATAAAAGAGAGACCCTAGACAGTTGTCAGCATCATTACTTTTCATGACCCCCCCCCCCTCCTCTGACTCTCCATTTAACCGTTAGCCATTCTATTCTGAATGGCACACATAATTTTTTATATGTGGCGTCAGATTACTGACCTAGTAAATTTGGTGACAAAATTAAAAGTGATGACGCTCGGAATACTAAAATATGCAAATTGCAAATAAAAATGGTAATGTTTATCATTTATATGTAGGTTGGAAATTTAAAATGCAGGAGCATATGTTACTATTTTGAATGGTCAAATCTATTGTCGAAATGGGAAAAATTGCCTATTGTGAATAGTTTCTTTCAGAGTAAAAATCATTCATTTGTAAACAATACACTTATCTGTTTTCAAGTTATAGTGTGCCACATTCTCCTTTTTGTGTGAAAATTCTTCATCAATATTGTGCAATTTTCAGGGTGGCCACAAAAATTAATTTTCAAAATTCCCTGACTTTACCCTGATTTTTAGCTAATTAATTTTCCATTTTTTCTGCCCAATAATATTGAAGGACCAAAATTCTAATCTTGAATCATTTTTCATATAGAATTTGTTATAAATAGGGTAAAACAATTTGAACTTTCAAATAAATTAAATAATAATTCGAATTAATTGAAACATTATTTTTTAATTCCTTTGATTTCAGTAAAAACTGAGTGAATTTAGAGGAATTCAAGACAAATTAAAAGCATTCGGTGAAATACATAAAAATTCAAAGTAAAAGTCTGAAACGAATTTATAAGAATTCAAGTGAATTAAAATATTTCAAGAGAATTTCAAAGAATGTAAATAAATTGCAAGAAATATTTGAAAATCTTCCCATCTCTATGAAATCTATTAAAATATTATAAAATCTCGTGAAATTCTACAAAATCTGATCTTTCCTGAAGTCCTCGAAAAACTAAAATACCTTGAGTGCTCTTAGAAATCCTTAAAATCATAGAAATCCTCGGAAATCTTCTGAAATTCTTGAAAACACCATACAATTTTTTTAATTTTATTAAAATCCTCGGATGTTCCTTGACATATTTTAACCCATTGCAAATGCTTAGGAATCTTTAAAAATACTCTGGAATATTTGTATTACTTTTTAATCTTTTGAAATCCCTTGGAACTTTTGAAAACTTATTAAAATTCCATGGAATTTTTAGAAATACAATACAATCTTCAAAATCATTTAAAATACCTTCAAATAATTGAAATCTATTAAAAATTCCGTAGAATCTTTTAAAATACCCTATAAAATATTGCAGATCCTTTGAAACTCTTTAAAGCTCTCGAAACTTCTTTGGAATTTTATGAATACTCTTAAATCTTTAAAATCCTTGGATATTCCTTGAAATTTTTTTAATCTATTGAAAATGTTTTGGAATCTTTTAAAATACTCTAAAATATTTTTAATCCCTTGGAACTTTTGAAAGTTCCATAAAATTTCTAGGAAGTTTTAAAATACCCTAAAATTTTTAAAATCCTTGGGAATACCTTCAAATCAATTAAATTTATTAAAAATTTATTGGAATATTTTGTAATACACTATACAATATTTTTCCAATTTTTTGAAACTTTTTAAAGCTCTTTAAACATCTTTGGAATTTTTTTAAATACTCTAAAAATTTGTTTAATTCTTTTAAATCTTTTAAAATCATTGAAATCAAATAAAAATTCCTTGGAGTCTTTTAAAATACCCTAAAAACTTAAAAATCCTTTGAAATACCTTCAAATTATGAAATATATTAAAATTTCATTAGAACGTTTTAAAATATCCTATAAAATATTTCAAATTCTTTGACAATTTTTGAAGCTCTTGAAACTTCTTTGAAATTTTTAAAGATATTCTAAAATCTTTTCAATTCTTTGGAATACTTTCAAATTAATTATTGAAATCTATGAAAATTTCGCTGAAATTTTTTATGATACCCTAAAATATTTTAAATCCTTTCAAATCCATTTAAATTATTGAAATATAATTAACATTTCTTGAAATCTTTTTAAAATACACTAAAATCTTTCAAGTCATTTGAAATTATTTCAAATTACTCAAATATATTAAAAATTCCTTGGTATCTTTTAAGATACCGTGAAGTATTTGAAATCCTTTGGAAATCTTTTGAAATCCTTCGAAACTTTTTAAAGCTCTGGAAAATTGCTTTGAATTTTCCAAAATACCCTAAAAACTTTAAAATAGTCTGAAATCCCTTCAGTTATTGAAATCTATTTTTAAAAACTTGAAATCTTTTTAAATATCCTAAAAGATTTAAAAATGCCCTACGATATTTCAAATCCTTCAAAATGTTTTGAAATCTTTTGAAAAATTTCAAAGCTCTTGGAAATTCCTTGGAAATTATTAAATACATTTAAGAATTTCAATAGAATGCAAGAAAATCCAGAAATAACCTGAATTCAATAGTGGTTAACCTATGGGATTTGAGAAAAAAAAGTGACTAAAAGTGACTGTGTGGCTCTTTGGAATTTTTTTAAACCCCCTGAAAGATTTCAAGTCTTTTGAAATTATTTTTAAAAATTTCAAGCTTTTAAAAATTCCTTGAAATTACTCTCAAAAAAAACTTAAATCTTCAAAATCCTTTGAAATCTCATTAAATTACTGAAATCAATTAAAAATTCCTTGGGATCCATTAACATACCCTAAAATATTTCAAATCCTTTCAAATCTTTTGAAATCCCTTAAAATTTTCCAAAGCTCTTCAAAATTCTTTGGAATTTTTTCAAATACCCCAAAATATTTTAAATTCTTCAAAATCTTTGGTAATAGCTTGAAGTATTTAACAATCTTTGAAATCCTACAAAATGCCTCGATTATTTTAAATAAATTCTTTGCAATCAATTAAAATATTATAGAGGTCGCATATGACATGAAATCTGTACTCAAAAAAATGTCTGAATCAAATTCTGTTTTTGATATAGGGTCAAACAAATGTTTCTTTGATTCCGACAAACATTTTTGTGAGGGTGATAATATTTCCTGAAATCTTGGAAAATTGATCAAAATACCTTGTGAGCTCTATAAACCCCCTAAAATCATTGAAATCCTCAAAAACCTGATAAAATACCTTAGAATCTTTAACAATATTCTACAACCTAATAGGTCTGAAGATTATATTTCCTAAAACCTTAGAAAAATAGAAATACCTTGAGAGCTTTTAAAATCCTTTAGAATCATTAAAATCATCAAAAATCTCATGAAAACCCTTAAAATGTTTCAAAATATTGAACATATTCAAATCTCTCGAAATTACCTTCAAATCTTTCAAAATACCCTAAAATATTGCATATCCTTTGAAATCTTTTAAAATCCCTCGAAACTTTTTAAAGCTTTTGTAATTTCTTTTGAATTTCTAACGATACTCTAAAATATTTCATATCCTTTGAAATTTTCTTCATCCTTTGAAACTTTTTGAAGCACTTGAATATTCCTGGGACATTTTTAAAATACGTTGAAATCTTTCAAACCATTTGGATCCCTTCAAGTTATTTAAATTTAGTAAAAATTTCTTTGAATTTTTAAAAATACTCTAAAATCTTCAAAATCCTTTGGAATATCTTCGAATTATTGAAATCTATTAAAAATTAGTTGGATTCTTTTAAAATACCGGACAATTTTTCACATCCTTTGAAATATTTTGAAATCCCTTAAATCTTTTTAAAGCTCTTGAAAATTCCTTAAGATTTTTTAAAATATTTTAGAATCATTAAAATCCTTCCAAATCCCCTTAAATGATCGAAATCTAATAAAAATGTCTAGGAATCTTTACCCAAAACAACATTTTGTTTAATTACAGAAAATTCAGAAGTAGGTTTAGACGTGAATCAATGGGTTAATTTATTGAGAGCAGGCCTCACAGCCCCTATGGGATAAAATATAGGGACCAAAGGGTACTTTTTTGTCACTCTCATAGGGTACTTTTTTCGCGCTCAAAGGGTAACAAATTTTTAACAAATTTATTAAAATTTCAAAACAATTCAAGTTTAATTCAAAATAATTCAAATTAATTGGCAAATTTCTTTTAAATCAAAAAAGTCCATTGATTTTCGTAAACTTGGAATGAATTTAGAGGAAAAATTACTCTAGAATATTTCAAATCCTCTAAAATCAATTAAGTTACTCAAATCAATTGTAAACTCCTTGAAAGCTTTTTTGAGAATAATTTAAAATTTTCAAATCCTGAAATTCTTTTCAAATACTTTGAAATTTGAAAATTTCTTTTTAAATGCCTCGAACTTTTTTTAAATACTCAAAAATATTCGAAATCTTCTGAAATCAATTGAAAATTCCTTGGATTCTTGAAAAATTTCGAATCTCTTGAAAGTCAAATGAAAATTTTAAAAACCGTCTAAAATATTTACAATCCATTGAAAGTCTTTCCAATTATTTGAATTAAAAAAATCCTTCCATTCTTTGAAAATCACTTGAAACTTTTTCAAGCTTTCGAAAATTTCTTGGGATCTTTTAAATACTCTAAAAGTTCTCAAATCCTTTACAATTTTTTAAAATTCATGTGAAATATTGGAATCTCTCGGAAATGCCTCGGAGTCTTTTCAAATTCCTTAAATATTCATTTGAAATATTTCAAAATTACTTGAAAGTCGAAGCTTTTTGAAGCTTTCGTTGAATGCCTTGGAATCTTCTAAAATACTCAAAAATATTTCAAATCCTCTGAAATCAATTAAATTACTGACACCAATTGTAGACTTCCTGGAATCTTTTAGAATAATTTAAAAGTTTTCAAATTCTTAAAACTTTTTTTAAATTCCTTGAAATTAAATATGTCAAGACCTGTTAAAACTTTAAAAATCACTTAAAACATTTTAAAGCTTTTGAAAATGCCTTGGAATTTTTTTAATTTCTCTAGAATATTTCAAATCCTCTGAAATCAATTAAATTACTGAAATCAAATGAAAAATCCTTGTTATCTTGAAGAAATCTCTGAAAATGGTCAAATCCTCTAATTTTTTTGAAATTTTTTCAAATTGTTGAAATCTCTTGAAAATACCTTGCATTTTTTTAAATACCTTAAAATATTCCTAATTTTCAAAACTTCTCTCAAATTATTAAAATAGATACAAAATTCTTTGAAATACTTCAAAATTCCCTTAAATATTTCAAGCTCTTTCAAATCTGTTAAAATTCCTTGAAATTATTTACATCTCTTTAAAATGCCCTGGATTCTTTTAAAATACACTACGTGGTCCAAAAATGCATTGGAAATTTTTTTTTTCGAATTTTCATGGAGGCAGGTCGGAATTTTTTTTAATCCTCACAAATATCAATCCATTTTCTTTGTTTTGAAAAAATGATATTAGGAGGTGCCGCAAGCCCCATGAAGTTTAACACGTGTTTTCCATTAAAAAAACACGTTTTTGTAAATCTTATTCAAAATCCTCAATATTATCTCAATTGAGATTACAATTAGCCATAAAATTCGAATTGAATATCACTTTTCAAATATCAACTCATAAGTCTGTTTTATAGGGTCCAAAAAAAACCCATAAGTGAAAAAATGGCTTTTGCGAGTTTTTGGTGCTAATTATGACCTTTTTGCGTTTTTTTAAATGCAAAATGTTTCTGGCACATGAAAGACCATTTACTACTGATGAATAAATGTTTACATAATTTGCTTAAACAATTTATTATTGTTTTTGGCAAGTTTCTCATAGAATAGAGTTGAAAAGTCGCGGTTTTTTCAAAAATTTTCCACTTATTGTCCAATTTTCAATTAGAGGGAGAAGATAGTTCATCAATGTTAACAAGAGTAATTGTTCAAATGATTTATTATAATTTTCAGTAATATTCTCTTAGAATAATCCTACCAAATTGCAGTTCAAAAAAAAATTATTTTTAGTAAAATTTTCAATTAAAATAAGCTAAATAATTAGAGTCAAGAAATTTGATTGTTTAAACTATTTTCAATTAGAGCGAAGTATTAATTAATTCAAGTTAACAAAAATAATTTTTGGAAAAATTTGTTATTATTGTTAATAATGTTCTCTTTGCTTAGTGTTAGAATGTAGCGGTTTTTTCTGAAATTTTGAACTTTTTGTTTACTTTTCATTAGGCGTGACTCAATAATTAATTAGATTCAGAAAAAATAATTGTTTGAAACAATTTTTTTTATGACTATCTTCATCTATATCAATACCTGATAGTTGCGGTTTTTCGGCATTTTTAACTTTCTGTCCTTTTTCATATAAATATAAATATAAATCAATGAAAATTACCAAAAAAGTTTTTTAAACAATTAAATATTCTTTATAACTATCTTTACTTGGATAAGTGCTAGAAATTTGTGGTTTTTTCTGGAATCTTTAACTCTGCTTTGCCTCCTTAGTTGTTAATAAATAATAAGTCAACCTCGACCAACATTTTTTTCCAATGGTATTATTTTATAGGTTTTTTTTGGGTCCCTATAAAACAGACTTGTGGTGTTGATATTTGAGAAGTTATATTTTATTCCTATTCTATGACTAATTGTAAAGAGAAATGTTGAGTTTCAACATGATTGAGATAATATTGAGTATTCTGAATAAAATTTACAAAAAGGTCTTTTTTCCTTATGGGAAATATTTTTGAAAGAAGAATGCATTAAATATTAGCAATTTTAGAAATACAATAATATTTTTGGATTGTTTCTTATCCTATTTGGAAAATGTAATAATATAAATAGATTGGTTCAGAATCAACCATAAACAGTATATCTGGGCACTATGATCTATCCTACTAAAAATTCATAATTTACATATTTTCAGGTTTCAATCCATGTTTACATTTATAAATGATATATGTTAGAATATTTTTCTAAAAAATGTCATCCTATTGAAAAATAAGGTTGCTAATGGGATGTACATATTATTTAAAATGTTATCCTGGTACTTGTCTAAAAATAAGGTTGCCATACATGATGTACATATTATTTAAAATTTTATCCTGATACTTATTAAAAAATAAGGTTGCCATGCACGATGTACATATTTTTTAATTGAAAAATCACCCAGATGTTTATCAAAAATAAGTTGTGATACCCTCGTTGCCTATAACCAAAGGTATTCGGATGATGATGCCATATATAAAATCGGTGCATAATTGTTCTTATGTACCAATGAGTACCTTTGTAATAATCTTATGCTGAGTTTGTCGTGAAATTTTTCAACTATATCTTTTTATTATTAGATCACTTTTGATATCTTGTTTTTGTGTTCATTTCTGAAAAAATTGATAGTGATTTTGAAGGATTCAATATAATTTGGGTTTTTCTTTCAGATCTGTAAAAATTCTTGTAACATGTGCGTTTCACGATATTTGGGTTACTTCTATGAGTTTCCTTGAAAATTGTGTTATTTGTCCTGGCAAGTGAAAGGCTATAAAAATAGGGTCTTAGTTGGCCTCGTGACTTTGAATACTTCACCACGTAATTATCATAATGGTTTTTCTTATTCTAAACATTTTTTTTTTTTACTTTTCAATATATATCATAATAAAATTTCCTCAATTTTTCGAGACTGTGTTTGTGACTTTCAACAGAATTTTTTAATCAGTGTCATGGTGTACTGTGTGAAACAGATTGGATTTTAATATATACGTGTATATATATATATCCATACACAGAAGTTTGACGACTAACTTTTTTTTAATTCTGAATAATTCTTTTGAATAGATAGAATACTTATTACTCATTTAGTCTTATTATGAAGAATTTTTTTATATCTTTGTCATTTTTTCACTAATGAATGCAAAATTAGATAAAGTAACCTTTAAATGGGGAATTATATAAATATATGTGTTTTATGTATGCATCTGTGTATTTATATGTATGTATATGTCTCCTCTTAATTGCAGGTATTATGTTTTGATTATTTGACAAGCATAAGAATCTTTTAATTAGACCTTGTAGTTCGCATATGAATAATCACTGACGAGGGTGTCTAAATTGGCCCCGAAACATGTTGGTTCCCTGGTAGTATAAAAAGGACGGAGAAAGGCTTTTTTCACTTGGTTATTTTTGTCTCCAATGAGCCGAAAATTGAGGTAGTTTGGAATTCTGTTTCTTGAATTATGAATCTTCTTCATGCTCATTTTGCATAAAATAATTCATGATAAAATAGATTTCTTTTCGATCTTAAGTTTAAGATAGATGTGTAATGTCGATTAAGTCAAGATAGGCCTGTAAGTGATCCAGTGGGATTCTGCTTTGCCTACCTGTAGCTCTAGCTCGTTTTATGGGTGTTATAGATTTTCAAAGCCAAGCCTGGCATCCATGGGAATTCCCTGAGGAAGACTCATGAAATCACTCTCATCGTTCCACTCCCATCGCATCAGATCGCGAATTGCTATGCGAGAATGCTCGCGTGAACCAAGCCAGCAACGTCGAAATGCCTCATTTTCGAGCTTTCAGCGTATTCGATGCCAACCTCGAGCACCAAGAGCTGCTGCTGAAGAGCTTGCAAGAGCTTACGGCTCGTTCCGAGGGAATTATGATTGTCGAGAGACTCCAAGCTTTCTGTATCGTCTCGTAAAAGCGGCCCTTCCTAGCTGGGTCTTTGAGCTCTTCAGTACTCCATTCCAATCCTATCAAGACTCTGAGGACATGAAAATTCCTTCCAAGTTCCACATTTACCTATTCGGGTTCAGGTGCACAGTGCACATTGCACAGGACACGTTTATTGGCTACGGGTGTGGAAAAGTGAAATCCTATCAATGCGGTTGAAAGCATGATACCTCTTTGCATTTTCGCTGCCCTTCAGAGACTCTTTTCGCTAAGGCAAACATATTTAAGTTGTGTTTTTATTCCCATGCGTCCTTATTTCCATGATTCTAAGAGATGCTCTTTTCAGTTTAGAGATATGTTCTTAGTGATGTATACATTGAAGAATTTAATAGAACTACAATCTTTTCTCTTTGATGCCGGATCATTATTTCATCAAAAAGATTTTTATCTGAAATATATAGTATATTATGCACCTCGGGGGGAAAAAAGTGTCTCCCTCCCTTGGTGCACACGATATTTTTTATAACATATGGATGATTTCAGACATTTCTCGAAATACAGTCACGATTTTAGTCCATATTAAATTTTGAATAAAGAAGCATGGAATTTATGTTAACTTATTCCAAATGATCAACAATTCAATAAAAAAATTGAAGGTTTTTTTTTGATAATGTATGGTAACAAATTGTATGGTATGTATGGTAAGCAAATTTTCGGTCATTTACGGCAATTTTACCGGAGAATATTGAAAACTACCATGAATTACCCGATATTAATTTTTCGAAATTTCCATCAATTTCCGGATATTTATGAAAATGTGCATTTATGGTAATTTTACCAGTAAACAAGTTAAATTACCATAAATTACCCGAAATTCATTTTTTTTAATTTCTGGAAATTTATTCAAATTGTCGGTCATTCGTGGTAATTTTACCAGTAAATATGATAAATTACCATAAGTTACTCAAAATAACACAAAAATCATTTTTAAACATTTCCATAAGGTTTCCGAAATTTTCGGTCTTTCATGGTCATTTTACAAGTAAATATGGTAACTTTCCATAAATTACATAAATTATCCAATATTCATTTTTCAAAATTTCCATAAATTACCTAAAATTCAATTTAAAAATGTCTATAAATTTTTGGTTATTTATGGTAATTTCACAAGTCAATATGATAACTCACCATAAATTACCGAATTTTCATTTTTAAAAATGTGCGGAAATTTATGCAAATTTTCGGTGATTTATGGCAATTTTACCGGAGAATATGGAGAACTATCGTAAATTACCCAATATTAATTTTTTTTTATTTCCATAAATTTCCAGATATTTATGAAAATGTTTAGCCATTTATGGTAATTTTACCAGTAAACATGGTAAATTACCATAAGTTACCCAGAATTCATTTTTTTTTAATTTCTGGAAATTTATTCAAATGGTCGGTCATTTATGGTAACTTTACCAGTAAACATGATAAATTACCATGAGTTACCAAAAATAACCCAAAATTAATTTTTAAAAATTTTCATAAGTTTCCCGAAATTTTCGGTCTTTTATGGTCATTTTACAATTAAATATGGTAACTTTCCATAAATTACCCAAAATTCAATTTAAAAATGTCTATAAATTTTTGGTCATTCATGGTAATTTTACATGACAATATGGTACCTCACGATAAATTACACTATCAATTTTTCAAAATTTCCATACATTTCCGGAAATTTATGCAAATTTTCGGTCATTCATGGTAATTTTGCCGGAGATAATGTAAAACTACCATAAATTACATAATATTCATTTTTTTAATTTCCATAAAATTCCGGATGATTATAAAAATGTTTGATCATTTATGGTAATTTCACCAGTATATATGGTTAATGACAATAAATTACCCAAAATTTATTTCTCAACATTTCTACAAATTTCCAGAAAATTAAGCAAATTTTCGATCTTTTATGGTCATTTTACATGTAAATATGGCAAGTTTCCATAGATTACCTAAAATTTAATTTAAAAATGTCTATAAATTTTCGGTCATTGATGGTAATTTCACAGGTCAAAATGTTAACTTACCATGAATTATCCAATATTCATTTTTTTAAATTTCGGTACATTTACGGCAAATCATGCAAATTTTCGGTCATTTATGGTAATTTTATTAGAGAATATGGGAAATTACCATAAATTACCCAATATTCATTTTTTTAAGTTTCCATAGATTTCCGGAAATTTATGAACATGTTTGGTCATTTACGGTAATTTTACCAGTAATTATGATGAATTACCATAAATTATCCAAAATTCATTTCTTTTAATTTCCATAAATTTCCGGAAATATATGCAAATTTTCGGTCAATTATGGTAATTTTACCAGAGAATATGGAAAATTACCAGACTTACCCATAATTCATTTTTAAACAACACCATAAATTACCCAATATACATTTGTAAAAATTGCCATAATAAATGCCATATAAATGCGAGCTCATAGACGTATAATTTTCATTATTCACCTCTGGCGTCACTTTTCAGTCCCTAGGGAGTAAAAAGTACTTTTTATTCCCTAGGCAGTAAAAAGCAGAGCTTTAGCCCCGCTTCATAGGCGTCGAAAAGGGCATGTGTCATAAAAAAATACTTTAGTTCAACAAAAAAGAAAATGTTTCCAAAAAATAGTTCAATCCTCAACCAAACAATTGAATTTCCAATTAGGAACGATGATTTCTTAACAAAAATTGTGTGCATAATCAATATTTTAATCAGAGAAGATTTTAATTTTAAATAAAAATTAGTCCTATTGAACATTTTGAATATTTTGAATATTTTAGCAAATTATATGCATTTTTGACCAAAAGATACGATTTTTGAATGAAATGGTTACATTGTCGATCGAAGCGATAAATTTTCAATAAGATTATGAATTTTCAAAATAAAAAAAAAATTATTTCTGACAAAGCAGTTCAATTTTCCACTCACTAGTTGAATTTTCAACCAAAAAAGATGGCTTCTCAACGCAGAATTTAATTTTTGATATATAAATGGAATGAAATTTTTTTCTTATAAATCGTTGAATTCGCAAAAAAAGACGATTATTCAACTAAAAAGTTGCATCTACCACCAAAACAAAGTGATTAAAAAAAAGATGTATTTCGAACGAAATATTCAGTTAAATCCTCAAACAAAACAGATTAATTTTCAACTAAATATAATTTTCTTAATATTTCCTAGAAAATTAAAAACAAATTTTCAAGATTTCATATCAATTGAAAAAGTATAATCTTTTTATTTTACAGGATTTTACCAAATTTGAGTAAAAATGCGAGTGAGTTTCAAAGAGCCTTGTAGAAGTTTGCAACAAATTTTGAAATATTTAATAACATTTCGAAAATATTTCGAAGTTTTAAAATATTTGTAATCTCTTCCTAACTCCAAAAATTCCTAAATATCTTCAAATTTTGGACATTTTTTAACATTTTATAATCTTCTTAAATATTCTCTTAAAATAAATGTTTGAAAAGAAAAAATTTCCTTAAATTTTCCCATTAATCTTAAGAACACTTTTGTTTCATCTTGAAACCTTTCAAAATTGTCAAAAAGGCTCTGTTTTTGAAATCTTCAAAAATCTACATTTCATTATAATTTTGATAAATCTCCCCAAGATATAAGCTATTTTTGCAATATTTCAAATAACTACAATTTTTCGTTAATCCTGCAAAATTGAAAGTGGTCTCATTTTTTCCAGATTTTTTTCGAGATTTTTAGAAATGTTTAGAAAAGTTTTGAAAAGATTTCAAATATTCCCGAAAAATTAATTTTTCCAAGTGAAAAAATCATTTGAAGTATTCGCGGGAATCTTAGGACAATTTTTTAATTCTTTTTAAACCGTTCAGATTCTTAAAAAGCTTCTAGGCTCTTTATTCTAAATATTCAAAAATCTACATTTCGTTTAAAATTTTCTGAAATCTTTTTGAGTTTGATATGATTTTTTTATATTTTAAAAACTTCTAAATATTGCTTGAACTAAATGGGATTTTGTCTAACATTTTTTAACATTGCCAAATAGAAAATTTTCCTTTAAAATCTTCTACATTCATTTATGAAATTTTAGGAAATCATTTGAAATGTTTTGAAATCTGTTTCAATTTTCTCTTGACATTAATTTTTCAAATTGAATAATCATTTGTAATTTTTTCAGGAATATTTTTCAAAACAGAAAGCCATTTACATTTTCCTCTGAAATCTTAGGAAAAAAATTTTATTCTCCTGACACATCTCAAAATTTTTAAAAAGCTTCTTCTTTCAAAATCTTTAAAAATCTACATTTCGTTTGTATTTTTTTTAAATCCTCTTCAGATTTAAATTATCTGTTAGTCTTTTAAATACTTCGAAATATCTTTAAAAATAATACAAAGTTTCCCTAAAAAAAACTGTTATTTAAATATTTTTATATATACATTTTTGAATTTTTTTTCAACTTTAGAGTTCCAAAATTTCTGATCAGAGTTCCCCCCCCCCTTCTTCCAAGGAAGTTTACCAAAGAATCTTGTAAATCTTTTCTATCAGCTTAAAATTCAAAGGACTAGAAAACGTTAAAATGAACCAACATTTTTTTATATCAAAATTTGGAGAGTTCCGAAAGTTGTTGTCAGACTTCCGCCCCCCCCCCTCGTCCTTTTGCAAGAGTTCTAGCAAAAAGTGTGTGAAACTTTTCGGTCAAGTCAAAATTCAAAAAACTAGAGCATTTTAGAGTGTACCAAAATTTTGATAGTTCTAAGAAATCTGAAAAGAGTTCTGCCCCCTCTCCTATCGACAGAGTTCCCTCAAAGTTTTCTCAAACTTTTCGATCAAGTCGAAATTCAAAGAACTATAGCCGTTCAATTTACCCACCTTTTTTATTTGAAAATGTTGAGATCCAAGAGTTCCAAACACAGTTCTGTTCCCTCCAGAAGAGTTCCACCAGAAGGTCTTGTGACACTTATCGATCAAGACAAAATTCAAAGTGCAGAACTCTGATCAAAGTTCTTGGAACTCTCAAAATGTTTGAATTAAGAAATTTTGGATTTCTTTACAGTGATGCAGTTCTTCATTTTGACTTGATCTGAAAACTTTCACCAGACTTTTTGGTAGAACTCTTCCGCAAATAGAGCATAGCTCTGATAAGAACTCTTAAAAAGAACAAGATTTTAAGATTTGATAAATTTGAGTTTTATTCAATGTGCCGTAGTTCTTTAAATTTGGAATCGATCAGAAAGTGTGTTGGCACTTTTTTCTAGAACTTTTCTGGGGGTGTCCAGCTGCTTTTAAGTTCCTGATTTTTTTGTTTTAATTTAATTTTTCAATAAGTGGGTTTTTGATGCTTCAGACGCCAGAACTATTACTAAAACCTATCAAGGACTATAGAACTATTGAAAAGGCATTCAGACCTCTAAAAAAAGGTTTAATATTTAATAGTCGGTTGCAACTTCACAGGGATCTAAAAAGTCATTTTTCCCCACTGTGTGCAATTATGCAAAAAAGTGCAGTCAAACTCGGATATAACGCCCCCGCATATATCCCTTCCTAGAATTAACGCTGCGCCGCATGTAGGAGTGAAAGGAGCTGCGGGGAGTGTGCGGTGGTCACACAGGCTTGAACAAACAAAAGCGTTTGCATCAGAAACGGCACTCTCTCAAGGTTTTCCTCTACCACCGCCAGCCCCAAAACTGGCACAGTATCCGAGTTTCACTGTATTTCGAAAAAATAAAAATGATTTTAAGCTAAAAATGATGTGAAATATCAATTTGCTAAAACGAAAATGATGCGCCTGATCTTTGTTGTTGAAAATTGGCAGCAATCAGGCGATTTTTTTTGGAAAAGGGTAATTTTTCCCTTCCTCTGTGTCGCCTTGGGTAAAAATCTGGACCTTTGGTCTTCGATTGTCTGCGATGGTCGGATGCTTTACGAGCGCGAGCAAGAACACTCTTGAACTATCGTAAAACTATCGTAATCGATGTGCAAAAAGCCAAAGTTGTTCGCAAGTGATCTGTTCGCGTTAGGGCGAACATTAGCTGTTACCGGAATAGCCATCAAAGGCAGAAGAGATCGCGGCCCTCGTCCGCGGCCAATAAAATTCAGAGGTAAATGTAGATTTCAGAGCGGTATCGTTTGACTGGATTTTTTTCAGTTGGTGAAGGTGCGAGTAACGACGAGGATTACGACGTTAGCCTTCGTACTTGAACGACTCCTCAGGCGCTGCCTGCATCGACACTTAGCACTTAATGCGTTGATTGGTCAGAAGTAAAATAATACTAGACTGGCCATTCTGGCCATCCCTTTCTTTCTTTCTTTCCATTGTAAATAAATGGTCACTGCTTCTTCGATCTCGAGACAAAGCTTCGTCATTTACTGACCAAGGATAAAATTCGTCTTTCGAAGAAGTTGCTGCTTCCTGTTTCCCTTACGAAAGAATCCGTACCTTTCAGGTTGAAAAAACCACTTTCATCGTTGGCCGTCTCAAATAACACGACCCTAAAGTTTGCCACAGATATGGATTTCATACTTTTGTAATTATAAATAAACTAAGCATTCGATCTAAAACCAGAAAGGCCTTCGGATTCGTCCCCGAAATACCTTTTTTACCATTCTTTAAACAATTAAATCATTAGTGAATAATTTCAAATGATTCGAATGTTTATAAAAAGCGAACCTCCATATTTCCGAGACAAATCCGAAGGTGTTTTCGGTTTTTCGATCAGACTCTTAGTTCATTTATAATTAAATACAAAAGTTTCGAATCCATATATGGGGCCAAACAAATGTACGCTAATGCTGAATAACATAAACCAATCGTTAACAACATCATTTTTAAAAAAAGACTATTCAGATATTTTTGGGGCGAATCCAAAAGTGTTTTTGGTTTATTTATGAAACGCTTAGTTTGTTTATAATTAATTACAAAAGTTACAATTCCATAGCTGTAAAGTTTGAAAGTTTTTTTAAAAATTAAGATTGAAAAGAAATCCATTTTATCATGAATATTTTTTGTAGAATAAGCAACAAATTGATTCACAATTTAAAAATAAACCTTCAAAAAACCTCACTTTTTGGCTCATTAGAGACAGGAATAACACAATAAAAGGAGAGGGAGAAAAAGGGAAAAAGTCAACCAAAAACCAACCTACTTTCACCCTTCTCCATCCTTTTTATAGTACGAGGGGACCAACATGTTTCGAAGTCAATTTATACCTCCTCATCAGATATTATTTATAGGGAATAACTAAAGGTATGAAAAATCAATAAACCTGTAAAGAACATATTTAAAACTGTATTAATACAAAATTTTATGAAGTTTAATATCATAGAATATATTTATTGAGAAATTGATTGCTCTATAAAGAAGAAATCTTTCTGTTATCTAGTGAAAGAAAATTACTGGAACCAGTCAATCCCATACTTTGTTGTATCTTGAGAGGTCCCTTTTTTAATTAATAGCCTTGTTTTCCTCTCTTTTTATAAATAACATCTCCATAAATTCTCTCTTTTCTGATTTTTCTCATGATAAAGAATTTTAATATCATTCCAATTAAAATTATGACCACACTGTTAAAAAAATCTGTACTAGTTTTTGTATACATGTAATGGAAGCAAGAATGCACAACATGAAATAAAATTTAGTATACCAGTTTACAGTAAATTTAGTATATGCATATACTGAATTTGGTATACACTTACATGAAATTTAGTATATGCGTATACTAAAGTCAGTAAACATGTACACGAAATTCAGTATACGCATATACTAAATTCGGTATAAGCGTTTCGTTTCGAGTGGGTTCCGTCTTCATCATCTGTAAACATGATCAGATGAAAAATTAAGTTAAAGAACAAAGTTTTGATTTTCAAATAATCATATGGTTGAGCTACATTTACGTTAATAAGTTTAACATACATTTAAAAAGAAGACTTTGCATATCCTCGCAGAAAGAAGCCGAACGTTTTAGCAATGCAAAGAACTGAAACAAATGCCATCGGACACATTGCCCGACTCGCGCAAATCAAAACGCGCTTGCGCAGCTGAATATAGTAAACACGTATATGAATTTTAGTATACACAAACTATGAAATTCATATACATGAAAGAAACTTACTGTATACTTAATGAATTTAGTATACATATAACTTCATAAAAGAAATGTAGTATACGTGAGTATGCTAAAATTACAAAGTGTAATGCATTTAGTAAACATATAGGAAATTTAATATGCCCATGTATACGAAAATTGCAAACATTTCTAACAGTGTGGTATAAAAATGACGGAGAAAGGAAAAAGTGAGAGGGTGGTTTCGGTTGACTTTTTCTCTTTTTTCCCCTCTTTTTTCATTTGGTCATTTTTGTCTCTGATGAGCCGAAAAGTGAGATAGTTTAGAATTCTGTTTTTTTATTTGTGAATATTTTTCATGCTTATTTTGCATAAAATTATTCATGATAAACTAGATATCTTTTCGATCTTAAGTTTAAAATTTTTAAAATAAAACTCGTGATTCGTTCGAATCTGCAGAGTTTGTTTATGAATATTTTCAGATTTCTTTTAATTGAGTCTAAATAATTTTACCCCAATTTCATGAAAGAAATCTTTTTATTTAAAAATTTTTGAAAGAAGAATGCATTAAATATTAGCAATGTTAGAAACACATTTAAATTTTTGGATTGTTTCTTTTCCTATTTGAAAAATGCGATAATCTAAATAGATTGATTCAGAATCAACCATAGATTTGATGATTTTCGACAAAGAAAATCACAATAGCGACACTCGAGGAAAGCTGAATCTTGACCATCCTGCTGGTCCCCACTGCGTCTTAATACACAGGGGTGTTTATCGAAATTCAAATTCAGTCTGCATAGCTACGGGACACGTCGCGTCACTGGTCCTTGAGGACCCTTCGGGACACTTTGAATCCAGTCGTCCGCCGATTCACGCACGACTGAATATTACCGTACCTTGGCCACGTCGGGGAATTCGTACTCGAGATTCAAGTTGAATTTGTTTCTGATTTATTTGAACCGCGAAGAGCCCTCGAAAAAGCCACAGTATGTCGCCTCCAGGCACGAGCGGACACATTAGATCACGTGCTCGCTTACACCCTCAAGTGCTTCCACGGGGTGTCTATATAATCCGTCCTACTTCAAAAACCAACGGGCCAATGCTAAAATACTTCACCACTCTACAATAAAACAATTATACTCTCTATATTTCTTTATTATAAAAATTGTTTGCCACTGTCACCTTCTCAGGAATTGGCACTTGTGCCCTTTTTTAGTTCTAATTAAGAACTTCCCCTCCCACTCCCACTTCGTATTGATAAAAGATCATGCCGTAACAGAAATTCTGAGCCCAGCCCAGGGTCAACCTTAGCCAGTGGTATAGAGGAAACCACCCTACAGTAGATAGGGAAAAAATCAACAGTACTTAACTGCATGAGTTTCCAAAAATATCTATCCATCAATAGATAATCGTTTCTGGTATTGCTCCTGGGCATGACAGCATACTAAATTCTCGATAATTAAAATTGATCATTAGTACACTTACAATTAAAATTAGTTTATTGAGTTAATAATCGTTGAAACGATAATTACTTCACAAAAATCACAAAAGCTTGCATTTTTGACAATTTTTGTATCCCTGATATTCCGTGAGATTGGTACGATTGGTTAACCTGACTTGTGATGACAGAAAAGTTCAGAATTTTTACATACCTTAATCCTAAAAATGATGTCTTTTCCATTTGACTCCTTAACACAACCAAAATTGATGTGTTTTTTACTAACTAATAATTTACGATATTTTCTTGGTTCATTATTTACTATAACTTAAATTTAAAAACTTCACCAATCAAAATAAACAAACACAACCTTTAAATTAAAACAACTGCGAGACAGTCACAGGGCTGCCAATTTTGACAGCGAAAATTTTCGCAATTTTGGCATTAACTACAGTCGGTTATCTACTGTGGGAAAATGTAATGTCTAATAAAAAGTCGTCAAATATTTATAAATAATAAAGAAAGAACGCTTTGTATCAATAAATATTGTTGATTAAACTTCAAGCTTTGATTCTAATGTATAAACGTGCCACAGAAATGTTTCATTAAGGTAAAAAGCATCATTAATGAAGAGGCGAAATTTTGTTTTTCAGGTTAAAAATTAATTTTTTGCTCTCAAACATTAATTAATTAGAAAATTTCAATGAAACTTCTTCAGAAAATATAGTATCCTCGTTGAAATGTTATACTAACAAAAATAATGAACATTTTTTGCCAGTTTTCCAGATAATTAGGATTATATACTGTAAATCATTATCTACTCTAGGTTGGTTTCCCCTATTGTATTTTCAATAGTTTATTAGAAAATTTGAATATTTTAGTTTAAGCGCGCAAAAGTATTAAAAAGCACAAATGTTTCTCAATTCGCTTAATGTTTTCCACAATTTTTCTTATTAAAAGAGATTATTTGTAGATTTAATTTTCAAAATTTCAAATTGAAGATATAAGAAGCTTCATGTAATGAAAATCCAATCAGGTTTTCAACATCAATGATTGCCAGATTTTCGAGACATATCGTTACACCAATTTTTTCTAGATAGGATGAATTTCTTAACTTTTGTTTACTTGCTTCGCTATGATATAATCATTAACCATGCTAATTTTTTCCGACTTGAATAACAAAAATGTACCCTCTATTAAAAAGCGGAACGCATGGGTTCTGCATTATAATAAACCCTTGCCTTGTACTTACCTTTTCATCGACCCACGGTCACGTACTTAAAGTGTCCATGCACCACAAACACCAATAACACACAAGCATGGAAAAGAAAGAGAGGTAAGTTAATGAAACACTGCATGCACCCCTAGCCTCGTGTATGAGGACCTACGGCAACGATTGTAATTTCAGGATTATAAAAGTTCGATTTTTGCTTAGGGATGATATAAAAGTTCGATTTTTGCTTAGGGATGATCTTCACTTTCAGATTTGAGGACACGTAGCACAAAAAAACACGCGCCGGGACGATATGCCACGTTCTGGATGAATGGCGATTGTTTCCGGTGAACTGCTGTACAGTGGTCGCTTACTGCACAGGCGTCGATCGATAGGGGTGAAGGCGGGCATCCCGACTCCACTGATTTCACCAGGATCAGTTACCTACTTTTCTTGAATTCCTCTTCAGGACGAGTGCCCAGCGTCGTGTCATTTCTATGAATTTTAAATCAAGAAATTGATGAATTACAAAAGAGGTGGGCAATCAATTCGGTCTCTAAGGAGAAGCCTTGCTGGAAAGAGATAAAAAGTTCTATTATGTGTTGGCTCGATTCCATATTTATTTTATTCCAATCTACCCTTTTTATCCATTCGATCAATTTTTATCCATCAGGAATCAACAATGGCACCAATCATTTTTTAAATGGGTCGGTCAAAAATTCTTCAGCCCCCCCGCTTCTCTTTTACCTGATAGCCCATTTTCGATAAGCAAAAAAAACACACCACGATCATTAAAGTGAGAATACTAATACGGATGAGCACATTTACTTCAGTAATCAGGCACTTTTGTAGCAAAGAAAACTCATTATGTACATGTTCTTTTGAGTTACAGACACTAAAGATTATACAAAAAAATCAAAATTTAAAAAGGCGGATCCAAAAAGTAGGAATCACAACGGTTCAGTAGTTCAGTCATCATATTGGTATCCAATATGTTGCACGAAGTGCCCTCTAAGTAACACTAGCACCTTTTTTTAGTAACTGTTTCAGTTAAGGAGATCAAAAAGTAAAAATAGACAAACAATATAGTTAAGAAATGTTCAAATTTAAAAATTCAAAAAAATGTATCTTAATCAGTCGACAGATTCTGATTCATAAAAATTACTATTCAAGAAACCTCCTACTCTTCTGTTTTTGTTTTCTGGATAAACTTCCGAAAGCCGTAAACCGACGATTTCTTTTATACTATGTATATTTATGTATTTTGATGCGCTGATTACGAAAATTATAGTGAAAATTAGCGACTCGGCGATTTTCATGGTGAAATCGTGAAAAAAACATGAAAATCATGGTCTTTTGCGTTTATCTTAAATAATATGCAAAATTTGAAAAAAATATTTCGAACAAAAGTTGTACATCTCATTGAAATGCATATTTTTTGTTGCAAACATTTTTTTCTGCTAGTGATAGTTTCCGAGAAAATCAATGATACAAAGATTTCCATCGTATCTCCATTGGTTTCGGTTTGATACCTACTTAAGTGGAAGGAGGAATGATGTATGGGTAATGTCTTCAAACTTGTAATTGTATTTAGACACTCTTGTAATGTAGAACTCATAATTGTATAGAGGGAAGAATTGTAAAAGGCTGTAAAGGTCATACAAGGAATAAAGCATTATTATTATTATAAAATTATTCATCTTGTATAAATTGAATTGTACCTTATATGAAAATCTTTGACTGGAACTAGAATAAGTGTAAATGATATATTGACTGGACTCCCTGTGGACAGACTAACAGTGACGAATTCCTCTTCTTCGCTGGATTTATTGTTTAATGAACACAGAGTGCGACTAGTGGTATTATATTCTAGGAGAGGAATCTGCCAGGAAAGAATTCCTTTCTTTTGTTTCACGACTACGGTTAATGGAAAATCAGCCGTTGCATCACTTCCGACTGTTATGCGAGCTCCTTCTAAAGATTCCTGAAAAAGGGCAGTGCATAAATTACGTAGTCTTTTGGGAACCCGCGAGGGTCTATGATCAAAATAATCTCTTACGTAAGATATTTTCACGGCTGTGAATCACTAAAAACGAATTTAATAATTTGGTAAAAAAATCAAACATTTTTTGTAGAAAATTGATCTTTTTCATTTGAAAATTCAACTATTTAGTTGGGAACTCTTTCTTTTTTGTTTGTAGAAAGTTAATCCTCTTGGTTAAAAATTCAACTATTTCATTTGAAATTTATGTACATTGTTGAAAATTCATCTTTTTTGGTAGAAATTTAATGTTTTTGGTTGAAAAATAATCTGTTTTAGTTGATGATTAAGCCGCTTTTTGAAAATGCGTCTTTTTTGTTGAAATCAACTGCTATAAATTAAAAATTTTAATCTTTTTTGATTGCAATATCAACTATTACATTTTTTGTTGAAAATTCATCTTTTTGATTAAAACTTAATTTTTTCAACTGCAAATTTCACTATTCCATTTTTGGTAGAGAATTGATCTTTTTTAGTTGAAACTTCAACTACTTGGTTAGAAACTGATGTATTTTGTTAAAAATTCATATTTTTTTGTTAGAAAATTAGTCTTCTCGGTTAAAATTTTTATTGTTTGGTTCATAATTTATGTACTTCGTTCAAACTTATTTTTTTATTGTCGTAGAAAATCAACTTTTTTGGTTAAAAATGCAACTGTTTAGTTGAAAATTAATCTTTTGAAGTTGAGGATTTAAGTTTGTAGGTTGAAAATTTTTCTCTTTTGATTAAATTCAACTGTTCTTTATTTAAAATAAAAATCCTTTTTAGTTGAAATACAAAATATTACATTTTTCTTTAAAAATTCATCTCTTTAGGTAGAAAATTCAACAACTTTGATTAAAATTCGTTTCTTTTGTTGATAAAATTTTTGTTAAAAATTCAGCTGTTGAGTTGAAAATTAGCTGTTGGTTGAGAATTAACCTTTTTTTTTGAAAATTCAACTGTCTTGTTGACTGGGAAATTCCATAATTTAGTCGAAAATTCAACTGTTTTGTAGAAATTTCGTTTTTTCTTTTTGTTGAAAATAAATTTTTTGTAATAAAAATGTAACTATTGCACTTCTGGATAAAAACTGAACTTTTTTAGTTTAAAAGTTCAACTATTTGATTTGAAATTTTTGTAATTTGATGAAAATTCGTCTTTTTTGGTGGAAAATTAATCTTCTTTGTTGAGAGTTCAACACTTTAGTTAAAAATTCGTCTTTTTGTTATAGAAAATCAATATTTTTGGTTGAAAACTTAAATATTTCATTGAAACTTGAACTGAAAAAACTTTTTAGTTGAAAATTAATCTTTTTAAGTTGAGGATTCATGTTTGTATGTTAATTTTTTTCTCATCAAATGCAACTGTTTCTTATTCTAAAAAATATATTTTTTAGTTGAAATGAAAACTATTACATTTTTGTTCAAAATTTATCTTGTGAGGTTGAAAATTCAACTATATTGATAAAATTTGTTTGTTTTTTTTGTAAAAAATTTAGCTGTTGGATTGAAAATTAACTCTTTTGTTGGAAATTCATATTTTTGTGTTGAAAATTCACCTTTTTTGTAGAAAACTCGTCTTGTTGACTAGAAAATTCAACACTTTAGTAGAAAATTCAACTGTTTCGTAGAAATTTCGTTTTTTTTGTTGTAGAAAATAAATTTTTTGTAATAAAAATTTAACTATTGCATTTCTGGATAAAAATTGATCTTTTTTAGTTTAAAAGTTCAACTATTTGGTTGGAAATTTGTGTAATTTGATGGAAAATTCGTCTTTTTTTGTAGAAAATTAATCTTATTGGTTGAGAATTCAACAATTCCGTTTGAGAATTCGTCTTTTTTTATAGAAAATCAATATTCTCGGTTGAAAATTCAACTTTTGGGTTGAAAACTTAACTATATAATTGAAACTTGAACTAAAAAACCTTTTTCGTTGAAAATTCAACACTTGAAGTCCAATAGAGACGACAAATTTTTATATCAAAATAATTAAATAAAAAAATCAACAGTGAAGGGGTCGTTTATTAAGTAAGAATTTTTCAAATGTTTACGCCAACTGTATAAAGTAAAAAATCTTACACTCGTTTTGTTGTAGACAAAAATGTATTCAGTCGTCCCATTTAAAGATTCTGTATAGTTATGATTGTAAATTGCTGTTTCAATGATTGGTGGAAACATCGGTGAAGCTAATAAATTAGCATTACTCGAGGCAATAAAGATTAGTGAAATCGCCACATATGACAGTATCCTCTCCATTTTTGCTGCGATTTTTCTCACCAGAGAAAAATTAATTTTATTCTAGCAAAATTTTGAAAATTAGGGCCATGGCCATTTGTTATTGTATTTGAAAGTCATCCTCGCAGCCTTTCTGAAATAACAAAAAAAAAATAAGTACAATAATTTGTCGGTTATAGTTTTTCTTATTAGTAATTCACAAAATCTAATTAATTATCCTGGGAAAAACTCCATTTTGTACCTTTCCCACAAATATAATGTATAATTGAATTACAAAATTATTCTTCTTTAAAGATAATCATTCATTATGACCATTATTATGATTCGACGAAAAGGGAATTTACGTCAGAACTGTCCATGAATCATTGAAATTATTTTCCTCCTCTCTTGATTCTTTTCGTCATACGTTATATGCTATAAACATGTTTAAAATTATATATGTCTATTAAAACGATAATGGGTATAATTAAATACAATAGAATGACAAACACGCAAACATTTCAAAACAAGTAAATATTTAGATATTTTTGCTACCATTTATATATTTTGAAATGCACGATGTTTAAAGAAGCCTTGGAGAATCAATTCTATGGAAATTTAAGGAAATATTTATAGGTTTCTACCGTCTTATTTATATTTTTCTTGTATTTAAAGAGGTTAGGAACACGATATTCAAATTGGAGCAAAAATGCAAAAGAGAGATGAGAAGATGGTTTAAAATAATTAAATAATATATATGTAAATTACTCACGATATCTCTCAGTATTTTGGAAATGAAAGACACTTTAATAACATATAAATTGCCTTTTCTTGATACGGTGATACGTCCAAAGATATTTCTCTGATACGTCAAAAGTTTTTAATGCTTCTTAGTTCTTAAATTCGTCACTGCGGCGCTCGATTCAATATTTGTTTATTTTACGAAAATGTTAATAATGCCAGAATAAACTAGCAGCAAATGCATGCGCGTGAAGCACTCATTCACATCTCAGGATTTCTATTTGCTAACATTACAAATATAAACAATTTAAAAATCCATTATAAAACAAAAATTTTAAATGTCAAGTTTAACAAATTTTTGAAACAATAATTATTGATAATTATTGAATTATTATTAATTAAAAAATGTATTGATAATAATTTAAAATTTTTTATTTATTTATATTATATTATGAAATAATCAAGGATTTTTATCGAAAACGTTCCAAATCCAACAATTTTGTAGATTACGTAAAATTTTGAAAAAGGGTAATATTTCAATTTAAAGCGTTCAAAATTGAACAATTTTATTTTTAATTGAAGAATCTCGAAATTGAATGATTTCAGATTAAAATTTTGAAATTTTTGGAAAAGGGTAATATTTCAACCGCAATGAAAAGCAATTGAACTTGTATCACTGTTAAATAAAAAAGTTTAAAATTGACTAATTTGAAATTCAAAATTTTTAAAATTTTAAATTTTTGAATCAGAAGCATGCAAGATTTAAAGATTAAAAGATTTGACTAAAATTTTGAAACTGGACATTTTCGTTAGAAAGAAGTTGATATTGTATCATTATTCTAATTCAAAGCGTTCAAAATTAAACAATTTTATTTGGAATTAATGAATCTCGAAATTGAATGATCTTAGATTAAAATTTGGAAAGAGGGCAAGACCGCAATGAAAAGCGATTGAATTCGTATCACTTTCAAATAAAAGAGTTTAAATTTTAATAATTTGAAATTCAAAATATAGAATATAAAATTTTGAAACTGGACATTTTCATTAGAAAGAAGTTGATATTGTATCATTATTCTAATTCAAAGCGTTCAAAATTGAACAATTTTATTTTGAATTCAAGAATCTCGAAATTGAATGATTTTAGATTAAAATTTTGAAAGA
>JAABKJ010007545.1:112353882-112502333 GCA_011634705.1 Andricus grossulariae | reverse complement strand
CATTTAAATTAGAAAGAAGTTGATATTGTATCATTATTCTAATTCAAGGCGTTCAAAATTGAACAATTTTATTTTGAATTCAAGAATCTCGAAATTGAATGATTTTAGATTAAAATTTTGAAAGATGGTAATATTTTGACCGCAATGAAAAGCAATTAAATTTGTATCACTTTTAAATAAAGGCGTGTCAAATTTAATAATTTGAAATTCAAAATCTAAAATTTTGAAACTGGACATTTAAATTAGAAAGAAGTTGATATTGTATCATTATTCTAATTCAAGGCGTTCAAAATTGAACAATTTTATTTTGATTGGAACAATCTCGTAATCAAATGATTTCATATTCAAATTTCGAAAATAGGACAATTTCAAAGTGTTAAACATGGAATATTTTCAGATCAGAATGTCGAAATATTGGAACGTTTGAAATTCAAAAGAACTGAAATTGTATTATTCGTAATTGAAAGCGTTTAAAATTCAATACTTTAAAGTTAGAAATGCTTGAATTTAAATAATTTTCAATTCGCAGCGATTAAAATTTGACAATTTGAAATAAACAATGTAATTGGACGTTTGAAAGTCAAAGCTTCTGAAATTCTAGGATTTTATATTGTCACCAAGAATTGTGATATTAAAAATTTAGTATACTCTATCCCTTCAACATTTCAGTTATTTTTAAGTAAATTTAAATCGTTTGAAAATGAACAATATTCAAATTGTAAATTATACTTTTCAAAATTCAACCATTTCAATTTTAATTGCAGAATTAAAACTTATGAAAGGGAAAAAATGACAATGTAGCATTCAACACGAAAATTCAGAACTCTAAAATTGCAAACATTTAAAATTAAAGAAATTATTCCATTACTGAAGTATCAATTTCAGATATTTTGATCTTGAAAAATGCACGTTTTAGATTTTTAATTTCAAATCCTGTAATATTTAACACTTCATTTACTATTTATTCTTTTTTTTTTAATCTTCAATTAAAAATTAGACAATTTTATGATATTTTATTGAAAATTTATTTTAAAAATACATAACAAAATTAATACATATGATTGTTTGAAATTGCACAACTTTAAACCTTTCAATTCGAAATTTTCTTTTTTTTTAGTTGAGATATTGGAAATTTTAAATATTTTGGAACATTTTCAAATAAAAAAAAATAATTCAATTTTCAATGCTTAGTTCTAAAGTCTTCTAATTTTAGAGTTGGGTTTGAGAAATTATTATCGTCATTTGTCATTATTTTGAATTTATTTCTGAGGCATTTACTTAAAAATGGTTTGAATACAAATCATATAAACTGCAAATTATGCAACTATAATGTTTTTCAATTTCAAAGAATTAAAAAAAAAACAGACAACTTTGAGCTTTTAAAATTGAAACCAAGCAATTTAGAATTTTTAAATTTAAAACAGTAAAATTGAAACCAAAACAACTTAGAATATTTACATCTAAAATTAAGAAATTTAAAACTGACTACTAAGACTTTTAAGGCGAAACTTTGAAAGATTTAATAGCGAAATTGTCCTGACATTATTAATATTTAAAACTACATTGTAAAATTTTGAATCTCCAATTTCTCGAATTAAAGCTTTTGAAGCAACAAACTTTTGTTTCAAGGCCTCAAAAATTAAACTATTTCAAAATTGCGCATTCGAAACTATAACGTTAAATTTAAATTATAGGGGTGATAAATATATTATTTATAAGTATCATATCAGGTAGTATCACGTGACACTCTCAGTGATTGGATAGATTTTTTAACTAAAAAATTTGATTTCTGTCAAAAAGAAAAATCACTGTCATTTTCACCGTTCAAAATTGAAGAATTTTAAAAATTGTGAACCCTTACAGTATAATTATTATAAAAAATTTGAAAATGATATACTTTCTAACTGGAAAGTTTCAAAATTAATGAGTTCAAATTTGGAGCGCTGAAAATTGAACAATTCAAAACTTCGTGTAAAAACTCAAGCATTCTAAAATTAGGATCTACAAACTGAGTCGTTAAAAATAATTAATTTTCAAATTGTGCATAACTATTGTTTAAATTCAATCATTAAAAATTTTTAATCTAAAGTGCAATATTAATAACTTGAAAATCAACGATTAAGATGTCAAAACTGACAGAAAAAGTCGCTGTTCGCGAGACAAATAACACGCGTAAACATAGGAATTTCAATGTGGACAAAGTGAACGAATGAATTTGAAGATTATTATATATAATAATTTGTTATTTATTTCTTTTTTATTAAACTAATTAAGTTTTTTTCATCTAAATAGTGTAATTCGATGTACGTTAAAAAAAATCGACAGATATTAAATAAAGAGCCCAAAAATGAATTACGTTGAAAATTTTATTAAGAGATTATCGTGTGACAAACTGTATAATCCATTATAAATCAGCATTCTTGTATTAACTCATTCATTCACTAACAACCAGTACTTGCATATCTACGTGGGCTCGAAAAGTACCGCCGTTTCATTCATACTAATGCATTAAAGAAAATGTTACGGAAGTAAATGAAAAACTCATATTAACGAAGAGACAGAATTCCAACGAGGTCACTTTTATTAAAGCGTAAGTATTTCACTAGCTCGAGTTTCCAGGAGGCCTTCCATGGAATTGACGTCCTTACACCAACCGTCGAGACGTTCAATCATGCCTGAAATTTGTGTACGATCCAAGACTCGAGGTTGAACCCAGGTCATGTTCACTATCCCTGAGACTTGGTCAATTGCTCCTTGAACTAAACCTTGCGCCAGCGCTTTCATAACTAAGAGTTCGACTTCCCCAACCGGCAAGCGAGTCTCCTGGGAGATTTCACCGAAAGTCAATTGCCTAGAAAAAAATAGGAAATTAGAATCTGCAACCACTGAAATACATTTAACAGAGCCTGAAATTTTGCGTATTCCGAAAGTTTTATGTATCCCGGATTTAAAAGTCAGGCCTCGGACTCACTTTAAAGATCAAAAGTAGGGTTCTTTAGTCTATAAATTATTAAAATTCCTATTTATTTATTACAGGCTTCACAGTCTTTCTCCTTTTTCTCATTTGTCCACTTAAATGCGAACTGAAGTAATAGAACTCAATAAGAAAATCCAAGTATTTTTGATTGAAAGTTCATTCTTCTTGGTTGAAAAGTCTACTATTAAATTTTTCTTTACAAATTAATCCTTAAGAAGAAAAAAATACGTATTATCCGTTAGTCATAAATTATAAAAATTCATATTTCTTTATCACAGAAAACTCCCCTCGTTCCTCATCTTTTTCGTTCTTTCACTTAAATGCGAACTGAATTAATAGAACCCAATAAGAAAATCCAAATATTTTTGGTTGAAAGTTATTATTTTTTTGCTTGAAAATTATACTATTATATTTTTGGTAGAGAATTCATCTTTTTTTTGTTTGTAAAGAATTTTATTATTCGGTAGAAAATTTAATGACTTTGTTGAAAATTCGTCTTTTTCGGTTTTCATCCTAACTATTTTGGTACAAAATTCAACTCTTTAGTTGAAAACTCGTTTTTATTTGGCTCAAAAATTCAACAATTTGGTTGAAATTTTCATTCATTTTTCACTGAAAAATCTTCTTTATCATAGTATTTAAAGTCTGCCCGTTGCGTAGCCCCATTCTCATTTTTTCTTTTTAATCTTATTTTTTATGATTAAATCAAAAACCATGCATCTTATTTAAAAAAAGACCAAAGAAAATTTGTAGATCTTTTTAAGATGAACAATTTCGCTTGTTAACATTTTTTCATATCTTCTGTAGATTGGTCGAAACATATAATTTTTAATTTTAAATGACTTGCAGTATTCTCCAGACTATTAAATCTTTATTGGTTAAAAATGCAACTGTTCAGAATTCATCTTTTTGGTTGGAAATTGAAATTTTTTAGTTTTAGTTCTGAATTCAACTATTTTGTTAAAAAATCATCTATTTCGTTAACAATATAATATTTTACTTAAAATGTTGGGAGGTTAAAGTGTTTCAAATTTAATTGAATGTAGTATCTACATTAATTTTATTTAAAAGAATTTATTCCCCTATTTTCTTCAAAAATATCCTCATTGTCCCTGTTTTTAGAGTATATTAGCCTGTGAAATGCCAAAAACAGTTGAAAAATGTTTTTTTTTTGCTTCTTGTAAGGTGTATGTTGGGGGCAGGAGGGACATGAAAAAGGTGTTTGGTCAGTAAATTTGAAACATTTTTGGACCTGAAAAATTAAATTTTCAAACTTAAACCAGCTTAAACTAGTGTTGAAAACTCTGGAACAAAGGCGCATTTACCGATTGTTTGATTGTCGTTTAAAGGTCATTTCCATGAGACATAGGAGGGAAATCTTTTGCCTCAATTTCAGTTCCTGAGCCGCCAGATCAGCGACTTTGCTCCACTGTGGTTTCAACTTTTCCAAAGCGGCAATATCTCCGGCATTGAAGGCCTGAAGCACCTCAACAAGCCAAGCATTCGCGGTTCCCTTCAATGATTCCAGGATAGGATGAGCCAATAATTCTCCGAGATTATATACACCCTCCCCCAAAAGAGCTGCAAGACCGAGAAAAAATGCATGTTGCTCTTGTTCTTGTTTGGTTAATTCATCCAGCTCGATGCAGCCTAAATACCTGTTGGATGAAGAATTAGAGTTTATTTGTCAATTAATTTACATGAAAATTAAAGAAACATTTATCATTAGTGATATTTAGACCAATACCTTAAAGCAGTGCGATAGTAATCTGCGTGCTTTCCTTGTAATCGATAGAGTCGGCTGGCTAAGAGGTAAAATCTGCCGTGGACAGTTGTTATTCCGTCAGCATTATCCAGCATAACTTCAACATCTTCGATGATCTTCTTCGTTTTCTCTTGATCGTTGAGCATGTCGAGTAAAATCTGCCCTGCCAAAACTTTGCAGAGAGCCAGGGCTTCATTGTTACTTTTTACTTTCGGCTCAGTCTTTTCCAAGAATGTTATCGCCTCTTGCTTATCTTGAAACTGTGCAATTACATGGACTAAAATTTCTACTAGTGACAATGGATTTATCCTGGAAAAAAAAACAAACGATAATTTAATTATAAGTCTAATATTGCAGAGAAGGCTGCGGATACATGTCCGTCTAGACGGACGAATGAAGCCAAGTCAATTCGTCCGGCTACAGCAGATTGCCCATAGCTGGATGAATTTACTCGAAGTTATATGTCCGGCTACAGCAGAGTGCTAGTGGCCGGACGAATTTCTTCGGATAGATTCATCCAGCTACAAACATAATATAAATTACGATGACTTTTTGTTATTATTATGAAGATAATTTTTATATTATATTAATTTGTAAATGGGTACGTACCAAAGTGATATTGTATGCGGCGGCTTTGTAGTTTGAAAAATGTAAATATTGTGTTGAAATTTTGGAAAATGGTTCAAAATATATAAGGACAGGTCTGCCTGGCCCATTCAAATTGTTATCTTGCTAAAATAGTGCAATTTTATTCATTTTTAACTTGGAATGTAACCGAGAACAGGCTTTGGTACCCAAATTAAAATCTAATTATTAGAATTGTATTATTTAAACAAAATAAAAACTCAAAATATTTACATTTTCAAATTATAAAGCCGCCGAATACAATAAAATGTAATTAGTCACATGGTAGATATAATAAAAAAGTATTGAAAGAAATGAAGTACTATTGGAATATTATTAATGGGAAAAATAAAATATCATTCCCAAACATTTTTCCAATAATGATGCCAATACTTTAGCACAACGTTTTTTCTTTCGGGTATTTTTCTAGTTATGTTGTTTCAATGTAGTCACTTCAGAGATAAAGAGTAGGGTCAATAATGGCATAAATATTGAAAAATAATAGCAAAATAGTGGCATGCATTTTTGTCAAATAATAAACTAATTATAATATAAATCACCAGGGTGGCCACTATTTTTTAGAATTTAGAGACAAAATTAACTCTCTTTGCGAAACTCAGTTTTTTCACATATATGATCAATTGCGGATGTCGGTAAGCATCATCAAACCTTTTTGTAAGAAACCGATTGACTTTGAATCACATAATAAGTAGGATAAGGAAATTTTTGTGTCTAATAAAAAGGAAAATACAGAGATGCGTTTTATTACACACTATCAGTAAATCAATGCGCGCAAATCGCGCGTTCACGGCCCTGGATTTTTATTTCCTAACACGAAAAATATCCAAATTAAACAATTCATTATTAAAGCAATTTTTTAATATTGTGTTTTATATATTTTTGAAACAATAATTAATCATTAATAATTTCGAATTGAAAGCGTATGAAATTTAAAAAATATATATCGAACGATTTTTGGACAATTGAATTATAAAAAGGAGTTGAATTGTATAATTTTCAAGTCGAAGCGCTGACAATTAAACAATTTTATTTTGAATTGAAAAATCACGAAATTGAATGATTTCAGATTAAAAATTTGAAAATAGGACAATTTGAAAACGTTAGAAAAATTGAATATTTTAAGATTCGAATTTTGGAAATTGGGTCATTTAAAAATTCAGATGAATTGAAATTGCATTATTTATAATTAGAGTCGTCCAAAATTATATAATTAATATTTGGAAACTTTTGAGTTTGAACAATTTTAAATTCAAGGCGATTAAGATTTGACAATTTATTATTGAAAACTGAATAGAATCTGTCAAAGTCAAAGCTTCTGAAATTCTAGAATTTTAAATTGTTATTACGTAACAAAATTATAATTTAACATTAAAGCTAATAAGACAAATTGTTCTAAAATCAAACAATGAATTGAACTATTCTAAAAAAAACTTTCAAAATAAATAGTAATTTTAAATGGGATACATTAAAAATAAACAAATTTCTACTCCGGAAATTGGAAACTCAAACGAATGCGAACTTCATTTAAAACTAAAAAAATTTTAGTCACCAAAACTTTTGATATTATGACTTTTTTGTACTCACACTCTTCAAAATTCAATTATTTAATTAAATTTAAAACGCTTAAAAATTAATAATTTTTAAATTGCTAATTATACTTTCCAAAATTCAACCAATTCAATTTTAATTGCAAAATTAAAACCTATGAAAGGAAAACATTAAAAATTTAGTGTTCAACATGTCAATTCAGAACTCTAAAACTGTAACCATCTAAAAGTACCCACATTATTCATTTACTGATGTATTAATTTCAGATAGTTTAATTTTTATCTTTCTTGATTTTAAACTCAATTGTTAATTTTTTAATTTCAAATCTTCCTGTATTATTATTATTTTAATTCAATTAATTGGCACGATAGGTTTTATAGCTTGCGTGCCGGGAGTGCCCTTTTTGGTTCTCCCCGCCCGTCTATAAACTTAAGTAAATTTAAATAGTTTAAAAATTAATAATTTTTAATTTTTAAATTATACTTTTCAAAATTCAACCAATTCCATTTTAATTTAAAAATTAAAACTTATGAAAGGGAAAAATTGAAAATTTATAGTTTAACATGAAAATTCGGAATTCTAAAATAGTAACCATTCAAAATTAAAGAAATGATTCTATCAATGGGGATTTCAATTTCAGATAGTTTAATTTTGATCTAATTTGACTTTAAGCGACACACTTTCTTTAAAATTTTAAATTATTTTATTTTTAACACTTCCTTTTGAATTATTATTCATTCTTGAAATTTTCCAATAAAATATTTTTCAATTTGAAATTATTTATTTGTATAAATATTCAACCAAAAATCAGACAATTGTAATATATTACATTGAAAATTAAAATGAAGAATACAAAACAAAATTGCTGTAATATGATTCCATTTTTTGAACATGTACCATTTTAACCTTTTCAATGCGAAATTGCTTTATGTTTACATCTAAAATTATTCAATTCAAAACTGACTTTCAAGGCTTTTAATATGAAATTTTGGAATATTTAATAGCTGAATGGCCCTGACATTTTGAATAATTATTTGAATTTGAAACTACAATATTGTGAAATTTAAAACAAGAAACCTCCAAGAATTAGTCTAAAAATTAATTTAAGAAAAAACTTCAGTTTCAAGGCCTCAAAGATTAAACTGTTTTAGAATGGCGGATTCAAAACTATAATTTTAAATTGAAATTATAGAAATTTGAAAGACGATAAATATATTATTAATAAGTACCATATCACGTAGTATCAAGTGACATTCAAAACGACTGGATAGATTTTTCAACTTAAAATTTTTTACTGAAATAGTGTGAACGTTTAAAGTTTAATTATTCTAAATCTTTTAAAAATTATACGCTTGGAAACCTTCAAAAATTACAAAACGCGCGAATTATGAAATACGAGAAATCTCTCGGTGTACTATTTCTCTCCCGGTGCAAGTTTGTCCCAGTTCTCCTGGGTGGGTGGCCGCCCTGATCTCCCAGGCCTCGGTTTAACTCGCAGGGGTGCGACCTACATTATTTTAACGATTTTTCAATGCTGTCTTGCATGGGATGCAATTTTTGTTAAAATTCATCTTTTTACGTTTAAAATTTAAGTCCTTGGTTGAAAGTTGAAAATTAATATTTTTAATTGAAAATTGATCTTCTTGTTGTACATTCAACTATTTGGTTGAAAATTCATGTATTTGGTTGAAAATTCGTCTTTTTTTATTAAATTCAATTGTTTTTTATTTTAAATTAAAATATTTTTTTCTTGAAATATCAACTATTATTGTTTTCATTGAAAGTTCATATTTTTCAGGTTGAAAATTCAACTTCTTGGTTGAACTACATTCTTAAAACTTCGTTTTTTTTGTTGGAGATTCATAATTCTAGTAGAAAATTCATCTCTTTGGTGAAAAATTGAAGTACTTTGTTGAAGCTTCCATTTTTGAGGTAAAAATTAATTTTTGTTTAAACTGAAAATTTAACTATTCGGTTGAAAATGAACTTTTTTGTTGAAATTTCATATTTTCGGGTTGAAAATTCAACAGTTTGGTAGAAAATTCAATTGTTTTGTAGAAGATTCGCTTTTTCATTCAAAATTATATTTCTTAAATAAAAATGTAACTATTCAATTTTTGTTTGAAAATTGATATTTTTAGTTTAAAAATTCAACTATTTGGTTCAAAATTAATGTATTTTGTTGAGAATTCGTTTTTTATAGTAACAAATTAATCATCTTGGTTAAAAATTCATAATTTTTACGTGAAAATTCTACATTTTGGGTGTCATTTTTTTTTTCTTTATTGACGGAAAAAGCTTTCTTTGTTGAGGATTCCAGTATTTTGTTGAAAATTCATATTTTTTGGTACAATTCAACTGTTTTTGATTTAAAACAAAGAGCTGTTCTTGGTTAAAATATTAACTATTACATTTTTTGTTGTGAATTTCATCCTTTTTGGTTGAAAATTGGAAACCACTTGTTTGAAAGTTGAACTACTTTATTAATTCATAAAAAGTAAGATTTGACCAAAGCCCACTCCCCTTAAATCGTCTTACGTTATTTTTTGATGAATCCTAAATAAATTTAACAAAAAAATGTAGTCAGCAATAATTACGTTGGATAGGTGGGGGAGGGGGGGGGTAAACTTACAGACCCTAACAAAGGGGGATAGGTGGTTTAAAATTTCAAAAAAACTAAAAATAAGGTCTAATAATTAGGGGGCTCGAATTTGTCGAGGAAATTAGGAGGCCTTGAGTGCTTTATGTACCTGATATACAAATTTTAAATTTATTTTCTTAAATCTCGAGAGCATCCTCTCTGGATTCGATCTTTAATATAAACATCACCAAAACCGAGTCATTTTTGGAGCAGTCGTCATTCGAGATATTGGTTATGTTCGAAAATGTCGCATAATTATTGAACAGCAACCAGTACTTACTTATTTTCAAATGTCGACAAGAAATTGTTATATAGTTGCACAAGATTATCTCCCTTCTGCAAGGCTGGATGTTTGACAAAAGTCTCCAATTTTAGCGTCAGCTGATGCCAAAGTCTGCAAGTCACCGGACCAGGCACATTGTTAAAGTAATTTTTTCTAGAAATTATTGAACATAATTTCAAATTTAATTGATAAATTACCTTTTGTTGTAAAGTTCCTCCAACTGCGACCACTCTGCTGCCAGTTCCTTGTCCGATACATTTTGTTTTTGACTTAAAAAGGTGCCGACGTCTTTCGGTGACACTGTCGCCGCCATTTTTTCAACAATGACCCGAAGGAAAAACTGTTTTAGGTTAGTTTAGACGTGGTTCATACGATTCGCGATGATAAGAACTTTTGGCACGCCATTGGTGTACTCGAAGCGGGATTTTCAAATATTTGATTTTACACTGATTCAAAAATGTGACGTAAAATTTTGTAAGATGGCTGAAATTATGTTTCATTCATATTGCCAGTCCACGTCCACGCCGGTGGTCAGACGACCTCGTCGACCTCATTTGTTCGCTATTTAAAAAAAAGTCCTAAATTTTGTTATTTATGTAAAAATTGTAAATTAACGGCACCAGAAATGATTGACTAACTCAGCAGGTAAAAATCGAGGGATCAAAATCAAAATAACGATGGGTACTGTTTATGCGAAGGTAAATATAACTCGAGCAAATATTGTATAACCTCTCCAATAACTTTTGTACCTCTTCGTAAACGTTAACGTAATTTCTAATAATACTTCCTCATAATTAAATTTAAAAATAACTGTAATTTATGATACCTTTGTCCCTTTTCCATCCTAAAATCATTTGTTACTTTTATGCCGTATTACCTCCAATCGCGTTATTTAAATTTGGTGTGACTGTCGCTCCGATTGGAAAACCTCAAAAAAAACGGAAAATCTTTTCATATATCGGAATTTTTCCGACATCAGCCAAGTAGTTTTTACTTCATGTCGGTGAATTCACGATCTTCAACAATTGGCTGCAAAGTTTGAAACTAGAGCGAAAATACTAAAAAGGTTTCGGTTTCTTCAATAATTCGCAAGCTAATTATTTCCGAAATTTAGCACTTGAAATTTTATGGTATTTATCTATTTTAAACCCGACATCTTTCGCTACATTATATGTTAATAAAATTGTGTGGAAATTACAACAACTTGTCGAATTTTTCAAAGGAAAGGGGAAATTTTAATTACACAATATGAATTGTCCATTATTAAATTTAACATTGTGCAATTTTCCTTTTCCTTTAAAAGATTGGAAAATTCGTGCGGGGAAAACCGCAGGAATAACCCGGAAACCGTAGAGTTAATCAAATTTGTTTTTTAAGGAACCATCAAACTCCCTCAATTTGGGCTCTTCACTGGGAGGCAGAAATTCAAATCTAGAAGAGGATGTGAGTTAATTTTATTACAATTTTCCATAAAGCACCCTGCACGTAACACATGTGAAAATGTATTTTGGTGGATTTTACTGACACTCGTTTATTTTGTAGTCCATGAAACTAGAAGAAATTTCTAAAAAAGATTTGGACCAAATATCAGGATATCCAGTGAACTTGGAAACCTTGAAAACCTGGAATTTTTCACGAGAACCTTGAATTAATTTTTTTTCTTTTAAAACAGTTATTTTATTGAAATGCGAAAAGTAATTTAAATCTTTTAGTCTATTCTGGAAGAAACATCTTGTTTAGAAGAAATACTTTACCAATTATTTTATAGATTGCAATGAACAGACTTAGCTGGCACCCTGGGGTCAAATAGGCCCCAAACCGATTTCGCCGCAATTTAAGACCATTTATGACTTGAAAATGTCGCTTATATTTTTTCAAATTTGGAATTTTCAAGTTTAAAATTTTTCAAATTTTGTTGCAAAAATTTTGTTTGCTCATTTTCAACATTTTTTTCATAGTAAATATTAAACTATATGTATATGTATATTTAGTGAATTGGAGTATTTCCTCACTGTACATTTTCTTCGACCGTTCTTTTAAATTATTCTATTCTATATTATATTCCTATTCTTTATAAAAGATACGTGGATGATATCCTGGCTATTATTCCATCTGACAAAATAAATGAATTCATAAATACATTTTGATCCATATTTACTGTCACACTGCACTTTAACTAAACTTTGAGGTTACGTTGATCCCCGTTAATCGCTGGTCAAGTCGCTAACCGGCCAAAAATGGCCGATTAAGTTAAACAGCGCTTAGACTACTTCAATCATGGTTTAAAAAATGGTGGAACGCAATGTACTGATGAAATAAAGTTAATCAAGGATTAAAATTTAATCACGGTTGGTGGAATCGGCCCTAAGTCTGTCATTTATTTACGTAATTGAACTTTTCGACTTAAAATCCAATTTTATTTTTGATTAATTGTAAGAAGGTATTATGTTTTATTATCAAGAATCGAAAGTTACTGCTAATCTTATTTTAATTTTGTGTAAAATGGAATTATCTGAGCGATTATCATGAATGTATGTGAAATTTAATAAACTCGTACCTAAATAGCGATTTCATATGCTTGAGATATTAATTTTAATATACATTGGTATTTTAAATTTAAGAATATTTTTAACAGTGATTGTTAAGAATTATTACGCTATTATTACGCAAGAAGTGTACGGAGTAATGCGCGAGTGAATACCCCCTCGGGTTTTGTCCATAGAAAATGCTTTTTAAGAAATCAAGAATGCCCTTTTCCAGGAAAAATATACGAGATATAAAAAAATGTGAAGGAGCAAAATGGTTCATCTTGAAATGATGAACAAATTTTTTTGAAACCATTTTTTTTATAAGACATATATTCCGTGTTAATTATGAAAAATGCTATTAAAAATTAAAAAATCAATTTTTCGGTAAAGCTATGGATACGAAAAAAAATGAATTAACATGAAAAATTTAAAAGTTTGAATTTTTGGAGAAACGGCACAAGGTATAAGAAAATGAATAGACAAAATTTGTTCACCAAGAAAAGGTCAACACATTTGTCATAAATTATTTTTTGATGAGATACGCAGTTTTTGTTTTAAACGTGAAAAATGACATTATAAAATATTAAGAAAGCAAATTTTGGGGAAAAATATAAGGTACATAAAAATGATAAAAACTTAACTTCGGGAAAAAAATTTTCAGGATGACCCTAACAGTATTATTGATTTTCATTTGGAAGTATTAATATTATTGTCAAGTGCAGTTCCATTTGGAAAATGTATTAGAGTATTATAATTTTTGTAATAACTCTATTTTGAAAATTTATTCAATTAATTAATCGTTACTTATTGTTTAATTCATGTTAAGATATTAAGAAATATATTTTTTAAATAAATAAGATTAGTTAATTTTTTTCGACAGTGTTTTACGAAATAATGTTGTAGTTACTTACATACAAAACACTGTCTCAAGTATTTAGATTTAGAAAGAATTATTTTTTCTAATATTCATAGTCATGAAGCAGAAATAAGAAGCTAGAAACAATCTAATGTCACAAATAAATAAGAATTTTGCTTATTTACTAAAATCTTTCAAATCAACAGAAAAATAATATAGTATAGAACTTTTACGTTTACACTACTAGCTTTCCCATCAGGATATACGTGATTATGTTAGAAACTACTTTATTTGAAAAATCAAAGAAATAACTCAGTAATGAAATTACAGTAAGGAAATATAAATATTCAAAATCTTTATTTTATGACAGAAACATGTTCGAAATATTGAGAAAACAATTATAATGAATTTTACAGATAGAAACTGTTTCTTGAAAACTTATAGGAATAATCGTTTTGATCCTGAATTATATTTATCGACTTTCCTAACTTATTTCATTTAAAAACGAATTATTTCTGCTTGTGGTGTAAAGTCGCCTATTAATTTCTTCATTCAATACAAATACCATTTTGTAAAATCAGCTCTTCTTCTGAGTATGCTACAGCGGTCTTGCTTTGGCAAAATTCCCACCTGGTAAAACATACATTATTTTTTATAATTAAAATAAATAGAACATAAATTAAGAGGTTTTATAAATTAGGATTAATTTGATTAATTTTTTTGTAATTCTCCGTAATTTCAACCCTTTTTCAGGTATAGTAAAAGCTAATTTTCAATAATTTCGGGATTAAATTGAATATAACACTTTTTTTAAATATTGTTATTGAAAACAATGAATAAATTTTAAATAAATAACAAACAACAGAAATTAAAAAAATATTTCAAAATATACAGAACAAACCTATTGCCTTTTCGGTCTTCAATAGCAAGTTTGCTTAAGAACAATGTTGTACCAATAGGTTCAACTGATGTATTATTACTCTCAGCTTTATTTATATCAGCACGATACCAAATATTCCCACTAATTTCTGTAGTATTTTCAGTAATTGCGCGGTACTCGGTTGCTGCAATGTTGTAGAAGACAAATGGTTCCACCTTTCTACCAAATAGGCTAAAATGTTAATTAAATAAAATTGCTTTAATCATTAAGTTACAATTTTCAAACATCCTTAATATTTCAATTGTTGAAAGTCAGTAATACAAAGAAAAAACGCCGGCTGAAATGGGGAGTGAAATTGACTGAAAAAAGGTTACGTAAAACTTGAATGACCCCTTATGCAAACTAAATAAAGCTTCAATTAAAATTTAGCACTGTCTAGTGTTAAGGATTTTTTTCAATAAAGAAATCTAAGTTTAAGTTTCTCAATGTAGGCAATGTAGATTTACAATAAATTGGGAATTTTCAGCATCAAAATATAATTGTAACTTTGAAAAGTGAAATGTTAAACTAATACAAACTAAAAGCTTACAAAATAATATTTTTGAACTTCAAGCTGATTTAAATATTGAATTAATCATTTGAGTTTACATTGCAAAATTCAAAAGTGAAAGTCTTCAAATTGAACAATTTGAATATACTTACATATATGTATAAATCAATAACTGTAAGGATTGAAAAAATAGGGCAAATAAAGCATATTAAAAAAGTATCTTGTAAATTATAACACTTTATCTCGCGCAATATCATAGTTAATTCACATGATAGAGCGAAGTACTAGTTTTACAATGCAATTTACTCTTAATATAATAATAAAAAAATTTGAAACATCAAAAGTCACAACATTTATCATCGACCAATCAGGCAAAATTAAAGATAAAGAATTTAAAATGGCCCAAAAATTAAAAATTTCCAAGTTGCCCCTTCAAAATTTAAAGACATCAAAATTTAAAAAAAAAACAAAATTAAAGAATCATGAATTCATAGCAATATATTAAAATTTTTGAAGGTGTAGGAATAAAAGTTCTCAAACTGATTATTTTTCAAATTAAACAATTTTCAAATTGAATAATTATTAATTCAATAATTCTGTAAAAATAAGAAACATTTTTTATTTGAGGATGTTATAAAATTCTACAATTTCTTAACCAGTGATGACAGAATAATTCGAAATTTGAAACTTTACAAAGATGCAATTGTTTCAAATTCATTCCTCAAAATTGAGAAATTTTAAGATTAAAGTTGAATATTAAGATTTTACAATAAATTTCGTACACAAAAATAATAATTTAAAATCATTTAAATTTTTAGAAGGTTGCGAAATTAAGCAATACTTAGTTTTAGTATTAATGCGCGATAGTGAAGGTATCTTAAAAGCCGATAAATCACACTCCATCTCGTACGACGGTCCCCATTGGAATGTATTATAAAATGGAACAATTAATGGAATAATTCAAAGCTTTAAAACTTGAAAAATGCATAGGTGAACCTTTCAAAATTATGTACGATTTAAAATTACAACTTAAACAATTATTATTTTAATCATAAGTTGGCGGAATATAAAATCTGTATTATCAACCATGAAAATGTACATTTTTGCAGTTTATTAAAGAAAAAATGATAACATTTATAAAGGAGCATGTCTCTCCAGGGAGGAAAAATATTTATTTGGATAAATAAGACCAATTTAATAGTTTAAAATTTTGTCTAAACCCTCATTCTAATTAAAATCAGGGACTACTACAAATTCTTGCATAAAACAGATAGAATTAGGAATTTCCACCATCAACATAGAATTGTAACTTTGAAAAGGCAATGTATAGAATTCCTGAAAATAGAACAAGAATCCAACGATCAAATTTGGACAACACCACAAAATGCTTCTATTGCAATTCCTAAAAACAAAACCAAAATTTGTTTCTTTGGACAAAAATAAAAAAGAGGACCCAAACTTAGATCTCAGGAATCGAGGAGATAGCGTCGTGGTTTCGTCGCTGTTCCCACCTGTTCTAATTTTTCGTACTTTGATAAGAGTGCTGTATGAGCACCGAAACGTTGGTAAATATTATAAATGCTTTTATATTGTGATTTGATAATAATAAAAATAAAAAAGGCGAAAGAAATAAAAGAGAGAAGGAAGGGGATTTGGTTGGTGGTCTTCTCATTTTTCTATCCTCTTTTTCATTTTTCTCCAAAGAAACGAATTTTGTTTTTGTTTTTAGGAATTGCAATAGGAGCATTTTGTGGTGTTGTTCAAATTTGATCGTTGGATTCTTGTTTTATTTTCGGGAATTCTATACATTGACTTGAGTGTTGGACGTTGAATGGGATTTTGAATTTGATTTTAATTTAATTTAAAATTCTTAAATTTCAACTTTGAAAAGTTCAAAATTGAGCCAAGACAAATAAAATCTAAGTATATTATATTTATATAATGTTTATTTCATATTTTATAAATGAAATAAAATAAATAAATAATATAATATATGCATATATTATATTTAATGATATAAGAAATCTCACTCGCATGGAATCCTGAACAGAGTAGTAGAATTGCCATGATGGATCCTCAAGAACAGCTTCCCTCTAGTCCTTGGAGCTCCCTTAGTCGTCTCAACCATGGCTCGAAACGGTTCACCTAAAAACGTGTCCTTTGGGTTTGACACAAGCGTCAAATGTCGACATGAGTACGTCCACAACTGATACGAAATTTCGAACCGAATATAATTCAACCCTATTATTCAATACCGCAAAATGGTGCTTGATTCCTCGTGGCCAAGTAATAGATGCCCAAAGGACCTCGATTGGCAGCATATCCCATTTCCTGGAACCATTTCGTGCCTACCGGAGGAAAACAATTTCCCAAATTGAATGAGGCTCCTCCAACACTACAGGGCCAGGCTTGGAATTTGCATTCGCCATCTTGACTCTCGATAGTGTCCACAAAAAGCTGCCAGGCTCGTAAGTGGCTGCAGGCAATGCTTCTATCCAGATAATCGTCTGAGGAAAAAATGTGAAAAAAAAGGGTTTCGCAGTCTATTAAATTATATTATTTCAGATCAAAACAAATATAATGGTCAATAATAACCCCTTCCCCTCATCCCTGCTATCCCTTTCCATACCCCTTTTCCTCGAGGTCCCTACGCACTCCCTCACACTTCACCGTTCACCCCATCCCATCATTTCCCCTCGCCGAATTATTTCTCTTCGCAATCCCTTCTCGCTGACCCATAGCCCCCTTGCAATCATCCAATACAGCACACTCCCTAACCCTCTAAACCCCTCTCTCTCTCATTTCACCTCCACGCATCATGCTTTCGTTCTCTTCACCCTACCCTCTCAATCAGTAACAATCCATAAGAACGGTTTCTAGAGGCTTGTTATACTCAGCACATGCACAATTTTTCGGATACTAAATATTTTTTCTCGAATGAGTGGTCCTGATACAAATTCCAAATTTTACCAAAAATCGTGTTTGCATAAATAATTCTGAAGGAAAACGATGACCTAGCCCCAAAAAGTGATGACGAATAGTTTATACATTTCTGGTCTTTTAAGCATAAAATAATAAAATTCGATAGAACTAATTCCTTTAATAACATTTCTTTATTAATAATGAATAAAGAATATAAAAACACAGTTAATTTCTTTCCCTTCGTTCACGCTCAACAACAGATCTTCCGAAAGTAAGTTTCTCAATTAATACACATGAAATGTGTACAAAATTGATATTGTGAAGTATATTATTTGAAAATTTGTTGAACAATTAATTCTTGTAAGTCAAAATTAAAAAATTAATTTTTAATAAATTTAAACACAAAAATGTTTAAAGACGGTTGCAAGTCGGGCTAGAACAGGTTCATTTGGTATATTTCACGCAGGATCGTTGCCTCTATCATTTATTCTGCTCCAACTTTTACGTATGACATTCAAGAAACAAGCTATTTCGAAAAAATGTTTTTGACGCAGAATTTCCCGCTCTACAATTTACGGAGATTACTACACATGACTTACTGGGGCTCTGAAATTCAATGAGAACTGCCAATCTACGCAAACAGTAATTTTTAGACTTTTTCCAATTTGCAACAGAAGCACTAAGTAAAACGTTTTAGCAAGAACCCTTACTCTATCTAGTTAAAAAGATAAAAAGGCCTTTTTACGTATCAGATGCCTGAACTAGGATGGACATTGGACACCAGACTGAGCGTATAGGGGTTTCTGTCCGGGACTACTGAATCTTTAAGAAATCGATTTCTAATGAAGATAGGTCGAGTATTGAGCTCCGGAATATTTTGCCGTATTTAAAGTTTCTAGTCCAGCGAATTTTGCCCCTATTTAAAGTTCCTAGTCCGACCAATTTTTGTGTCAGTGAGGAACTTTCTATTCCGAGAATATTTTATGCTACTTTGGAAAAATTGTACAATATCTTACTCTTTTCTCATAAAATGAGGATTATTGAGTCATAAATACACACAAAGTGTCATAATCAAGAAAATTGAATACTAAAGAATTGCTCATCGCATTTTTTGCCGTATCTTAATGATGTGGTCCGGCATTTTTTGCCGTATTTTAATTCTGTAGTCCGGCATTTTTTGCCATATTTAAATTTTCTAGTACCGAAATTTTGCCGGATTTGAATTTTCTAGTACGGAACATGTTGACATCAACGAAATTCTTTTCGCATTTCAACTTTTTTTTATAAACTTGATTTTTGACGTTCAAATTCCGTAGTGTCATCCTTCAAACTCATAAGTGTCACTAACACGCGCATTTTTTAAAGGGATACTTAGAAAAAGGGTTCAAGATGTGACAGATCAATCTTCTGTAAACAGTCACTAACATTCGTATTTTTTGAACGGACACATCGAAAAGGGTTTTGAGATGTGACAGATCACTGTTCTGTGATCAGTCACTAACACATGTATTAGTTAAAGCGAGACTTGGGAAAGGGGTTCAAGGTGTGACCGATAACTCTTCTGTGATCGGTCACTGACAAGTATTTTTTCGAATGGAGGTCTGGAAAAGATTTCGAGATGCGATAGATCACTCTTCTATGATCAGATACTAACACGCGTACTTTTTAAATGGAGACTTGAAAAAGGGGTTCGAGATATGACAGATCACCCTCCTGTGACCAGATACTAACACGCGTTTTTTTTAAAGGGAGAGTTGGAAAAGGGGTTCGAGCTGTGACAGATCACTGTTCTGTGAGCAGTCACAAACACATGCATTTTATTAAGCTATACTTGGAAAAGGGGTTTCAGATGTGACCGGTAACACTTCTGTGATCAGTCACTGACAAGTATTTTCTTGAATGGAGAGCTGGAAAAGATTTCAAGATGTGACAGATCACTATTCTGTGACCAGTCACTAACACTCGTATTTCTTAAAGGGAGACTTGAAAAAGGAGCTCGAGATGTGACATATCACTCTTCTGTGACCAGTAACTAATTCATGTATTTTTGAAAGCGAGACTTGAAAAAGGGGTTCAAGATGTGACAGATAACTCTCCTGTGATCAGTCACTGATAAGTATTTTTTTTAATGGAGGGCTGAAAAAGATTTCGAGATGTGAGAGATGACTCTTCTATGAGCAGATAATAACACGCGTATTTTTTATAGAGAGACTTGGAAAAGGGGTTCGAGATGTGACAGATCACTCATCTGTGACCAGTCCCTAATACATGTATTTTTTTATGCGAGAATAGGAAAAGGGGTTCGAGATGTGACAGATCACTCTTCTATGAGCAATCAACAACAAGTGTATTTTTAAAGCGATACTTGAAAAAGGGGTTCAAGATATGACCGATTACTCCTCGTTCATCAGTCACTGACAAGTACTTTTTTGAATGGAGGGCTGGAAAAGATTTCGAGATGTGAAAGATCAGTCTTCTATGATCAGATACCAACATCCGTATTTTTTGAACGGACACTTCGAAAAAGGTTTCGAGATATGACAGAACACTCTTCTGTAAGCAGTCACCAACACATGTATTTTTAAAGCGAGACTTGGAAAATATTTCGAGATGTGATAGATCACTCTCCTATGATCAGATACTAAAACGCGTGTTTTTCAAAGGGAGACTTGGAAAAGGGGCTCGAGATGTGACAGATCACTATTCTGTGACCAGTCACTGACAAGTATTTTTTTGAATGGAGAGCTGGAAAAGATTTCGATATGTGAAATATGACTCTTCTATGATCAGATACTAACATCCGTATTTTTCGAAGGGAGATTTGGGAAAGGTTTTCGAGATGTGACAGAATACTCTTCTGTGAGCAGTCACTCACACATGTATTTTTAAAGCGAGACTTGGAAAAGGGGTTCAAGGTGTGAACGGTAACTCTTCTGTGACGAGTCACTGAGAAGTATTTTTTTGAATGGAGCGCTGGAAAAGATTTCGAAATGTGATAGATCACTCTTACATGATCAGATACTAACACGCGGATTTTTTGAAGGGAGACTCCGAAAAGCGGTTCGAGATGTGACAGATCACTCTTCTGTAAGCAGTCACTAATACATGTATTTTTGAAAGCCACACTTGAAAAAGGGGTTCAAGGTGTGACAGATAACTCTTCTGTGATCAGTCACTGACAAGTATTTTTTTGAATGAAGGGCTGTAAAAGATTTAGAGATGTGAAAGATCACTCTTCTATGATCAGATACTAAAGCGGGTATTTCTTAAAGGGACACTTGGAAAAGGGGTTCGAGATGCGACAGATCACTCTTTTGAGAGCAGTCACTAACACATGTATTTTTTAAGCGAGACTTGGAAAAGAGGTTCAAAGTGTGACCGATGACTCTTCTGTGATCAGTCACTGACAAGGATTTTTTTTTAATGGAAGGCTGGAAAAGATTTTGAGATGTGACAGATCACTATTCTGCCACCAGTCGCTAACACTTGTATTTTTTAAAGGGTGACTCAGAAAAGGCGTTCGAGATGTGAAAGATCACTCTTCTACGATCAGATACTAACGCGCGTATTTTCAAAGCGAGACTTGGAAAAGATTTCGAAATCTGTAAGATCACTATTCTATGATCAGATACTAACATTAATATTTTTTGAAAGGTCACTTCGAAAAGGGTTTCGAGATGAGACAGATCACTCTTGTGTAAGCAGTCACTAACACATGTATTTTTAAAGCGAGACTTGAAAACGATTTCGAGATGTGATAGATCACTCTTCTATGATCAGATACTAACACGCGTATTTTTTAAAGGGAGACTTGGAAAAGGGGTTCAAGATGTGACAGATCACTCTTCTGTGACCAGTCAATAATACATGTATTTTCTAAAGCGAGACTTAGAGAAGGAGTTCAAGGTGTGACCGATAACTCTTCTGTGACCAGTCATTGACAAGTATTTTTTTGAATGGAGCGCTGGAAAAGATTTCGAGATGAGACAGATCACTATTCTGTGACCAGTCACTAACATTCGTATTGGAAAAGGGGTTCGAGATCTGACAGATCACTCTTCCGTGACCAGTCACTAATACATTTATGTTCTAAAGCGAGACTTGGAAAAGGGGTTTAAGGTGTGACAGATAACTCTTTGAAGGGATACTCGGAAAAGGGGTTCGAGATTTGACAGTTAACTCTTTTGTGAACAGTCAATGACAAGTATTTTTTCAAATGAAGGGCTGGAAAAGATTTCGAGATGTGGAAGATAACTCTTTCATGATCAGATACTAACGCGCGTATTTTTTAAAGGGACACTTGGAAAAGGGGTTCGAGATCTGACAGATCACTCTTCCGTGACCAGTCACTAATACATGTATTTTTGAAAGCGAGACTTGAAAAAGTGGTTAAAGGTGTGACCGATAACTCTTCTGTGATCAGTCACTGACAAGTATTTTTTTGAATGGAGGGCTGGAAAATATTTCGAGACGGGACAGATAACTATTCTGTAACCAGTCACTAATACTCGTATTGATTAAGGCAGACTTGGAAAAGGGGTTCGATATGTGACAGATTACTCTTCTGTGGGCAGTCACTAACACATGTATTTTTTAAGCTAGACTTGGAAAAGGGGTGCACGGTGTGACCGATAACTCTTCTGTGATCAGTCACTGACAAGTATTTTTTTGAATGGAGGGCTGAAAAAGATTTCGAGATGTGACAAATCACTATTCTGTGACCAGTCACTAACACTCGTATTTTTCAAAGGGTCACTTAGAAAAGGCGTTCGCGATGTGACAGATCACTCTTCTGTGACCAGTCACTGACATCCGTATTTTTCGAACGGACACTTCGAAAAGTGTTTCGAGATGTGACAAATCACTCTTCTGTGAGCAGTCACTAACACATGTATTTTTAAAGCGAGACTTGGAAAAGGTGTTCAAGGTGTGACCGGTAACTCTTCTATGATCAGTCACTTACAAGTATTTTTTTAATGGTGGGCTGTAAAAGATTTCGAGATGTGATAGATCACTATTCTGTGAAGAGTCAATAAGCCATGTATTTTTAAAGCGAGACTTGGGGAAGGGGTTCAAGGTGTGACCGGTAACTTTTCTGTGATCAGTCACTAACAAGTATTTTTTGGAATGGAGCGGTGGAAAAGATTTCGAGATGTGAAAGATCACTCTTCTATGATCTGATACTAACTTCCGTATTTTTTGAACAGACAATTCGAAAAGGGTTTCGAGATGTTACAGATCACTCTTCTGTCAGCAGTCACTAACACATGTATTTTTGAAGCGAGACTTGGAAAAGATTTTGAGATGTGACAGATCCCTGTTCTGTGACCAGTCACTATCACTCGTATCTTTCAAAGGGAGACTTGGAAAAGAGGTTCGAGATGTGACAGATCACTATTCTGTGACCAGTCACCGACATCCGTATTTTTCGAACGGACGCTTCGAAAAGTGTTTCGAAATGTGACAGATGACTCTTCTGTGAGCAGTCATTAACACATGTATTTTTAAAGCGATACTTTGAAAAGGGGTTCAAGGTGTGATCGGTCACTTTTCTGTGATCAGTCACTGACAAGTATTGTTTTGAATAAAGGGCTGGAAATGATTTCGAGATGTGAAAGATGACTCTTCTCTGAGCACATAATAACACGCATATTTTTTTAAAGGGAGATTTGGAAAAGGGGTTCGAGATGTGACAGATCACTCATCTGTGACCATTCACTAATAAATGTCTTCTTTAAAGCTAGACTTGTAAAAGAGGTTCGAGATGTGAGAGATCACTCTTCTGTGACCAGTCACTAATACATTTATTTTCTAAAGCGAGACTTGGAGAAGGGGTTCAAGGTGTGACCGATAACTCTTCTGTGATTATTCACTAACATTCGTATTTTTTTAACGGACACTTCGAAAAGGGTTTCGAGATGTGACAGATCACTCTTCTGTTAGCAGTCACTAACACATGTATTTTTAAAGCGAGACTTGGAAAAGATTTCGAAATGTGACAGATCACTATTCTGTGACCAGTCACTAATACATGTATTTTTTAAAGCGAGACTTGTAAAAGAAGTTCGAGATGTGACAGATTACTCTTCTGTGAGCTGTCAATAACACATGTATTTTTAAAGCGAGACTTGGAAAAGATTTCGAGATGTGATAGATCGCTCTTCTATGATCAGATACTAACACGCTTATTTTTCAAAGGGAGACTTGGAAAAGGGGTTTGAGATGTGGCAGATCACTCTTCTGTGACCAATCACTAATACGTATATTTTCTAAAGCGAGACTTGGAGAAGGGGTTCAAGGTGTGACCGATAACTCTTCTGTGATCAGTCACTGACAAGTATTTTTTTGAATGGAGGGCTGGAAAAGATTTTGAGATGTGACAGATCACTAGTCTGTGACCAGTCACTAACATTCGTATTTTTTGAATGGACACTTCGAAAAGGGTTTCGAGATGTGACAGATCACTCTTCTGTGACCAGATACTAAGAAGTATTTTTTGAAGGGAGAGCTGGAAAATGCTTCGAGATATGATAGGTCACGAGACGTTAACCAATAAAGTTTTCAATATTTTTTAGAGCAATGCTTGCTGCCAAAAAAGTTGGAGTGCGAAGAGAAATTTCGTAGATGTCAAAATTTTCCATACTAGAAAATTCAAGTCCGGCAAAATTTGCCGTGCCAGTATATTTAAATCAGGCAAAAAATTCCGGACTACAAAATTAATATACGGTAAAAAATGCCGTATATGTGTACACTACGATGAAGATATATACCAAATTTGAATAATACTTACACCCTCCCCCAAAGTAATTCTTGAAAATCGTACAATTAAAGATATCCCTCTTTCTCACCATTAAGATGACTAACAACAACAGCATTTTTCACATCACTACATCCAGGTTGTTCCCTGCCACCATTAGGGAAAAAATCGATGTGACCAATAGGTTTTAAGAGACCAAATCCATCAGCAAAATCATCGGAACCATCAGTGTGAATCACATCGACCAGATCTGCATCTGATGCATCCAGTTTTCTGGACCTTTCCCTGAAGACGTGATGTCTGAAAAATGGAGAGGCAGGATCCAGTCCTGTAATTCGACCAATCAAGTACTTCCATTTTTTCAAAACTTCTGAAGCACAGCCGGCTACATGAGCTCCTAAGCTGAACCCGATTATGTGGATGTTTTTAGGATTTGTTCCCAATTTTATGGCGTCTAGTAAAACCAGGGAGAGTTGACGACCAACTAGTTCCGTATTGGCTACTGCTGCACTGTAGGAAGTTCCGGCTCCTCTTGTCCAATCCAGAAGTATTACATTCGTGTCTTCCTGAAAATTGTTAAAAATATTTCCACAATTAAATTGATAATTAATTAACCTTACCCAACGTAAAACCACACACTTTAATTCCATGCTCGAACTACGAGGGGAGGTGTTACATCTCTTGATGGTGATGAATTATTTTAATTATGATTGAAAATATCGCATTTGAACTAGTGCTAACACAGAGTAATAATAAGGAGACCGATCAACGTACATGCGTTCTGACTGCAGTAACTGCACATTTATTGCCCAGCTCAGACGTTTCTAATCAGCACATTATGGCCATTGGGCCATGCACACTGTGATCTGCTATCTCCTTTTCTCCCGCGAGAAGTGTGCGAGTGAGCGCCAGTGCATGGCAACCGCTCCATGATGACAACAACTACAGCAGTTTGTGGTTATATCAATGTTTTGCACATTTTTTTTAATTAAAAGTTTTCGAAACAATCTGAATCATTTAAAAAAATTATTTAGAAGTTTGGCAAAATTTACAAGATAGTTTCAAATTTAAAAAGATTCCAAAAAATGGAATATAAAATGAAAATTTTTGAAGATTTTGAAATAGAATTTTGAAGCTTTACAAGGATTTTCAAAAATTTCATAATAAAAAATTTTATTTAAGATTAGTAGGAAAATATAAAGTGATTTTTCATTTTGAATACATTTTAAGGGAATATTTAAAAACATTTCAAACAAAATTTTAGTGTATAAATACCAATTGAACAATTATTAATTTATAACGACCTAAAATAAAAATAATTTAACCTCTAATTTTGAAAGTGTTCAGTTGAATATTATTAATATTTACGGGAACGTAACCTCAGTTTTCAGTTGTCATTCAACACAGCGCTCACTCACAGACTTCTCGCGGGAGAAAAGGAGATAGCAAATCACAGTGCGCATGACCGAATGGCCATAATGTGCTGATTAGAAACGTCTGAGCTGGCCAATAAATGTGCAGTTACCGCAGTCAAAATCGAGGCGCTTTGTACAGCATGATCGGTCTCCTTATTATTACTCCGTGAGTGCTAATTTGAAATTTACAAAACAAGGTTTAATTTATGCTAAATTCATACCACATCGAGAAGTTTCAATGCTCCTTTTATGGCACCTAAATCAGTGCCACTTCCTTTGTAACCGTGAACGATAACCTTGAGCGCTTTACTGGAATTAAAACCGGATTTTTCAATAGACAGGGAATTGTCTCCATAATATATGACATCTGGAACTTCGCGTTGTTCACGAGTGTATAATAAAAATCGAGTCTTGATTTCATTCGGATGTTGGGGTGGTCGTTTCAGAGTCAAATGTTGGGGTGGGTCGGCGAAACATCCCACGAGATCTACATATACAATATTATTTCAAATAATTATAAAAGCAAATAATAAGTAATATCCTTCGTTTCTACAGCCTCTCATTTCTCCAGATATTGTAGTATTTTTAACCTTAATGATTTCCAAACCTACCAAAGCAGACTTTCGGTGCATGTTCTTCCCGAACTGCTATTCTTCTCTGAATCATGCGATGTCTTCTTTCCCTAATTCTTGCTGAAAACCAATCTGGTACTGAGAATGGATAGTTCTTGCTGTAAAGTTTTATTGATTCCAATTTGCTGTAGAATTGTTAGGTTTTATGTAACATCTATGGAAAAATTTAATTTTTCAAGTATTAATATTAATTCATAGGTGCGTGTAGGTACCCCTTTAACTAACGTGGAAAAATTTTTGTAAACATTGTAATTTAATTCCTAATTTTATCTAGTTTTGACGCTTTCACGTAGACATTGTTTATTCTCTAATTATTTCAATAGTTTCTTAAATTCTAAGAACTTCAAACTTAAATTATTTTAACATGTCTAATCTATTCATTTACTATTTAAGAGTTTTCTATACTCTAAATGTTCGATTTAATTTTTTTTTCATTATCATGTTTTAAAACATTGTTAGTTTTGGATTTTTTACATTCTAAACGGTTTTAATATTGTAAAATCTTAGGCGAACGGTGTTTAAACTATAATAAAAAAACTCTTGCAGCTTGACGGTCGAAAGCGTTTCTTTTATGATCCATTACATTTCGTACCAGACCGAAACATCGACGATGCGTATAATGGATCATGAAAAAGAGTTTTCGACAGTCAAGTCGCAAAAGCTAAATTTTGTTAATTTCAGATTATCGAATTTCGATTAATTAAAGGTTATTTTAATTTAAAAATGTAAAAATTTCAACAAAATTTAATTTCAAATGCTTTCAAAATAGAGTCAATTGATGGATTCAACACTGCCTTTAATTTGATCAATTCCATAGATATTTCTTAAAGAATTATTCAATTTTGAGAGGCTTATACTTTTTGTTACATTTAAACCGTACCTGATGTAAAGATATTGAATAGTTAATAATTTTGTTCAATAAAATATTTGTCCTTCGCAAGCATAAAAGTAATTTTCAATTTAGTAAACTTTAAATTAAATAATTTCATTGATATACTTAAAACTTAGCATTTTTGAAATATGTATAATTATAATGGTGAAACTATGATAAAATTGATACTCACGATTGTATCGAATTCCATCATTAGTAAAAATATGGGCCGAGAGTAAAATTGGAAAAAAAATTAAACTGAATTTTCTGATCATCGTTAATCCACCAAATATCGTCAGATAGGTCGACGAATATTGCGTTACCTTTCAGAAGCAATGGCAAGCGTATACTGAATCGCTTCGCTTCTTTTTTTTTAGGTACTGTATCTCAGACTGCAGCCTTTCTCTTCGTCTCTTTCCTTTTTTCTCGTCCTCTTCGCGCTTGCCTCTTACCTCACAAACGGGCTTTGATATTTAAAAAAAACTACTAAACACACTTAAAATAATTTTCCATTTGGCCCGCTTTATTTGCTTAAAATTAATTTATGATACTTGAGGTACGAAAAAAAATAGTAAACACATCCCTTAACTTTTATATTCTTTAACATTAAGCGACGTTGTAAAATTAAATTACATTTTTTTCTTCTCTTTTCAATAAATTGATTGTTTTTTTATTGTTTCAAAAAGCTAGAAATATTCCTTCTTCTTTTGATCAAAGTCATGATTTCCAGTTTTCTTATTTCAATTCAACATTGGTTCACTTTTTCAGTGATGCCATCTCGACGAACTGAAAGTTCAACGACACTTTCGCCTGACCGCATTCACTATAATCCCGCATGCATTTTGTAATATTAATGCATGCACTCTACAAAGCATAAACAATGATAATTTGGTCATTACTTTGTCTGTAGCTTTCACTGTTTCACAGAGAAAACTATTTTCCTCATTAGAATACGAGATCACAAATCTTAACAGTGTTTTAAAATATAGTTGGAAAAGTGAAACTTACTCCATAGCATTAAAATTAATTAATGTACATTTAAAAAATATTTTAATTATGTTATACAGACAGATGTATTATTTTTCCAAGCCACGAATAGTTTTTGGTTGAAAACATTTGAGAAATAATTTTAAAACGAAGATTTTCGATGTGGCTCACTAACTTTTCAAGCATTCTTTTGCTGTTGTATATAGTTGAAGAGAACGGAACCCCCATCCGAGTGTAACTGGGCCAAGCGCTGCTTATTTTCGATGCTGGAACGAGATGCCTCAAACAGTTCCATGCGTCAATCAATCAAATGTAGTAAAGGAGTTTCGAAAATTAGAAAATTTAAATATTAATAAATATGAATAACACAGCTCCACAAAAAAAAATCGAGAAAAGTACCCCTGGAGTCTGACTATGTCTATCATATGTTTTCGGGGTCATATATGGGAAAGACGTAGGAGAGGAATGTATGATGAAGGAAGCTGGCAAGAGAATGTGGTAAAGATTCTAGGGGAGGATGGTTTGGTGGAAGAGTGGATGAAGGAGTTAGAGGGTGCTAGGGGAGCGAATGAGAAAGAATGGATAAAAAATGGTAAAATGGAGGTACAAGAGAAGTGAAAGAAAAAGGAAACGGAGGTCGCTTAAATTAGAAGCGTAAAGATTTGTAAGTAATGGTTATGTAATAGCTTAAGCACTCTCGCTTTCGATCACTCGCTTCAATACGAAAATATGAATTTTCAACAAAAAATCAAGTTTCTACCTAACAGTTTAATTGTGAACTCAAAAAGATGAATTTTGAACACAACATTTGAATTTTTAACCATAAAGATAAATTCTCAACTAAAAATATAACAGTACACTTTTGAACTAAAAATAAATAATTTTCAACAAAAAATAGATGTATTCGAAAGTATAGTAGAAAAGACAACTATATTGTTTAGATAGAATAACAACCAAATATAAAAAATTCTTGTAAATGAGATTACTTATAAGAGAATTTGATTATAAAGCAACAGAGGAATAAGAATTCCTCCAGGGATTCTGAAATAAATTATCCAATAAAAGCGCACATCGCCTAAGGTAGATTAATGTCACGTCCACTTTGTGTACTTAGAAAAGGAAAGAGTAAGCCCAGAAAACTACCCTGCAATATATTTCAGAAAATTACGTGTTCTCAGTGAGCTGGGAAAACTTGGAGGTACGTGACCTCTTTTAATGGAACGAATAACCAATAGTTGAATTTTCAACTGAAAAAGTTAAATTTTCAATCAAAAGTGGAATAGTTAAATTTTCAGTTAAAAAACATTTTCAACTAAAAAAAACACGAATTTTTATTAAAATATTTGAATTTGTTACCAAAACAGATTAATTCTCAACGAAAAATGTAGTTTTTATTTCAACCAAAAAAGATGTTAATTTTATATCCAAACCAGTTGAATGGACAAAAAAAGTTGAATTTCCAACAAAAGATTTGAATTTTTAGTCAAAAGAGATTAATTTTCCAACAAATAGTTGCATTTTAAACCAAAAATGATGATATTTCTATCAAAAGAGATCAATTTTCAAAAGAAAATGAAAAATTTTCTATAACTAAGACTAGTTTTCCAACAGGAAAAAATTCCAGTCAAAGAAAGAAAATCATAAAAAATTTTGAATTTTCAAACCATGAAGATGAGTTTTCTACAAAATAGTTGAATCTTCATCCAAAAAATCATCCTTCATTTAAATAAATGAAATTTTTAAACAAATATTTAACTTTTCAAACAAAAAGATTAATTTTCTACCCAGAAGAATTATTTTGAGATTGATATTCTACCAAAAAAGGCGAGTTTCAACCAAAAAAATTATTCTTTAACTATGTAGTTGAATTTCCAACCAAAACGATGAATTTCCAAACATGCAGTTTAATTTTCTACCGAAGAAGATGCATTGTTAAAAGATAAATGGATTTTCAATAAAATAGTTGCATTTTCAACTTGAAAGATAAATTTTCAATCAAAAATGGAATAGTTAAATTTTTAGTTAAAGCTCCTTGGGCTTTAACGAACGCATTCTCATCACGCATCTCATGCTTCGCACTCGATTTTTTGAAAAATCGAGATGTATATAATATTCATTTCTGTACCTCGGTCTGGGACTGTTCATTCATATATTGCAAAATAAAGTATAAATTTTAATTTCCATCATTAATTTAACATTTGTTCCTTATTTTGCATTAATTTTTCCAAAAATTTAAATTTTTTATTTTTAATGTTATTTCTTCCGATTAAAACAAAAACTACGCGTTCTGCCAAAAGATAATTAATAACACATTTGTAGGTCTTTTTTAGGTGAATGACTTTTGTCCATATTTTTTTTCGAACCTCGTGAATGAATGAAAATTCATCTTTTATGGTAGAAACGTTATCTTTCTTGGTTGGAAATTCATCCCTCTTGGCTAAAAATGAGCTTCTGTGTTAAAAATTCAAATGTCTACTAAAAAATTCGTAAAAAAAATATAACGTCAAAGTTGACATGTTTTTATAGAAGCAATATAATTTTTTACAACTACTTATATTTATGTAAAACATCATGGAATTAGTAAAGACACTCCTCAAAAATAATATCCAGTAGTTTCAATAATTTAAAAAATTGCTTTATTTTTATATTAAAAAATTATTGAGTGAAAGTGCTACTTCAAGATTTAAAATACTCAGAGACTTGACTTTTTAATTTTTTTGTTTGGGATAAACGAAAAAACAATTATAAGTGACCATTTTTTTAAATCCAAAGTAATTTGTAATATTATGTTAAATTGATCAAAAATTTGTTTGCAATAAATAATGTGTACGATCTTTAATACCTGATAAAAGTTGTTAATTGTTTTAATAAGTTGGTGAATCAAATACAGCTTTTCGTCAATTTTCCACCAGCAGATTTTGTTTTTTGAACGGAATAATTGTTTCTTTTATAAAAAATTTTATAAAAAATGCACCACTTGACTGCTGGTCAACAAATGGATGTAGTTTTTGTTACAAAATCGACTGCCAGTTACTGCATTTCAAATGAGGCAAAAAAAAAACAATCATTTGAAAATTACCTAGTAATTCTCAAAAATTGACAGAAAGTTTTTTCAAAATTCTGTTTTTTCTTTGAACGAGCTTAGGTGTGTGGGATTTTCTTTTTTTTTCGGAAGAGGAATTCTTGCACTTACAATTAATCATAAAGAAATTTTTAATGGTAAAATGGCGATTATCTTTCTAAAATTCATGAAAGTGGATTTTTTCCAAAATCTTATTAAAATTTTTTGTTTAGAAATAGTTTGCAATATGTACTACATATCTCGTGAGTTATGTTGCTGTTTACACATGGCTTCACATTGAAAAAAATTATTTTGGAAAAATCGAATTTTCGCATTTCTTTTGGAAACAGCGAAAGGAAGGAAACATTTTCAGATAACAGTTTAAACAGCTAGAAAAGTTATAAAGAAATTTCTTTATCTTTTTGAGAAAATAAAAAATTATATTAAGAAAGAAAAATTTTTCCGGCCTCGAAAATGGTTAAGCCCGCATAAAACTGATATTTATTTTTACATTAACAAATTAATAAGTGAAAGTGCTACTTCAAGATAAAAAATACTTAGAGACTTGATTTTTTATTTTTTTTTGTTTGTTTGAGATAAACGTAAAAAAATTATAAGTTACCATTTTTTTAAATCCAAAGTAATTTTTAATGTTATGTTGAATTGATCAAAGATTTTGTTGCAATAAATAATATGCACTTTTGATATAAGCAGAATTTTTTTTTAATATTTGCAAAAATAAAAAGGTGGGGTTTTCCTGAACTCTTTTTTACATGTTTTCAAAATTTAATGAAAAAAATAAAGTACATTTTCTGGAAAGCCCCTCCTTTTTTATTTTCATAAGTTTTATAGGGGCATTACCATTTTAGAGGCTGATAAACAATTTTTTTTTAAATATAATTTTTGATTTTTTCTCGTAAATCTGAAAATTTTTTTCATTCCATTCCATTTTTCTAAAATAATTTTCTATTAATGTGAAGCAAGCATTTAAAAAAAACTGGTTAATTTCTGAGAATTCGCAGGTAATATTCGAGGATTTTTTAGTGAAATTGTTCATAAAATAAATTGATATTTATTTAGAGGTTATTTATTTCTCTATAAAATGTATTTGATTAAATAACAAATTATGTCATCTAACAAAGTTTCCTCATAAATAGAATTCTTTTTGAGTTGATTTCGTAAAAAAATAGTACATTTATTTATTTACAAGTAATTAATTTATTAATTTGTTTATAAAATCAAATATTGTTCTCAGATCAAGTATCATAAGAAAAGGAATTTTCTAAGTTATTTAGAGTCGATTCCGTTAAAAAAAACCAAATCTGCTGGTTGAAATTTGACGGAAATTTGTATTTGTTTATGAAATTTATTTAAAAAATAACAAAAATAATGACGCCTGACAAAGTCTTGTAATAAATGAGCACTGGCAGTCAATTTCGTAACAAAAAGTAACATCCGTTTGTTGACATGTCTTGAAGTTGTGCATTTTTTGATAAAATGGTTTATGAAATTGTTGATAAAATTAACAATTATTGTTGGATGATGAAGTATCATAAGGGAAGGATTTTCTCAAGTAATGTAAAATTGATTCCGCGAAAAAAAAAAACGAAATCTAGCGGTTGAAAATTGACGAAAATTTATATTTGTTTATTAAATTTATTGAAAAATTTAATAATTTGTCAGCAGGTATCAAGAAATCATAGATTTGATTTATTTTCGACAAATTCTTGATTAATTTTGTCAAATGAACAAACTCTTTAGAGCGCATGGCTAATATATGAATTTCTTATTAAATTTGTTTATAACATTAAAGAATAATTTTTATTCCAATAGTTGGTAAAGCAGTATGTAAGGTTTGTTTGTAAGAAAACATGGAAAAGAATTAATTTTAATTTAAAAAAATTTGAAACTAGGAATGCTATTCAAGTATTTTTAATCTTGAAGTAGCACTTACTGATGAATTTGTTTATGGATCGTTTCTATAGAAAATAAAAAAAAAAATTAAATTTTCTCTGAATCGTTATTTAGCTCAATTTTCAATTGTTAGCTCAATTTATCAGGTTTTGTTATTTTATGTGTTTTTAAGTGTTTTATGCCTCTGGTACTCACTTTTGATATATATTATAATATTTATCAATTATTTACTTCTAATAGTTTATTTCTGAATAATTTTCTGCGTGGAATTCAATAAAAATAAAATTAGAATTGAAAAAAAATGTTGTCCTATTTTAATTTTTCTCATTTTTTAAAAATATCATATAGGTAGTTCCATAAATTTTTCAGGCATACATATATAAAAAAATGGTGGCAGTAAGGATTCATTTTTCCATATATTTTACGGTTAAATGTCAATTTTTTCCATCTCAAAAAGAAATAAAAATTTTTTACTGTTAGAAATCGATTGCTCGATTTTTTTTCTCGATCCACCCCGGGTGTGTAATAACGTCTATAAATTTGGGTGTGCACATAAGGGTTAAAAATGTAGAAACTTTAGAAGTAAAAAAAAATAAACTTGACAAAAATTTGTTTCTTCATGGTAAAAATTGTTATCTATTTCTATATTTTAAGTTAAATTTGAAAAAAACAAATCGAAATTCTTTTTGCATCGACCCTATTCGTGTTATGGATTCGCGCATTTTAAAGATTGATTGCACCTGTGAATACAGGAGTCTGTGGAGGAGTGAGTTATATTTACTTGTTCACGTTGCTCGATATTTGCACCTGCGGCCAGCAAGAGCTTGCAGATTTCCGTGTGCCCCATTTCGGCCGCTATGTGTATGGGAGACTGGAGTCTCTGGAATAAAGCAAATATTTCACATGAAATGTTATTGATTTTTATGTATGTATATATGAAATGAAACAGGAAGCAGTACATTGTTAAAAGGGTAATTACTTCATTACAACAGTTGTTTCGTTCGAAAAGAACTTTTTTTAATTCATCTACTTTTCATTATGACACAAAAAAACAAAAGGTACATTGAAACTGGATACCAGTACACTAGGATGGTATTGCCTAATCGGCTGACTTAAAACGGCTTATACTACTTTTTTATTTGATGGTATTTAATAATGCCCCTTATACTACTTTGCCTTCTTATGGACGAATTCAAGTTACTTATGCTAATGTACTTTTTTAAGGATGACTAAAAATGACTTGGATGACTAAAAATGAGTTGGACTACTGAAACTCCTTGTGGCTGGATAATACGACTTACACTACTTGATCTTCCTTCAAGGCTGTCCTTAAATTACTTCTACTACTTAATAACTTTTACGTCTGGCACAATATAAACGTATACTACTGAAATGTATGATGTATATCTTACGAATCGCCTGGCCTAAAACGACTTATACTACTTTTATTATATTTTTTTATTTGATAAAATCACATTCCACAGCCAAGGGCCAATAAATACTTGACACTCCTTAGAACTGGCATAAAATTGCGTAGATTACTTCACACCACTTAAGTCTGACATAAGATGTATTCTTCAACTTGATACAGATGAATTTTTACTTATAACACTATTCTTTATTACGGATTATTTAAAGAAAGCACTACTTGAAACCCCTTATCGCTGAATTAAAATGACTTATACTACTTGATATTCCTTAATGGCTGGCATTCATCTTGCAAGGCAAAAAAAAATTATTTTCGAATCTGAACACGCACACTAGCCTAACATAAGTTCTACCTTTTTAGTCAGAAAACTTTTTCAAATAAATTCAAAATCGGGTAAAATGCAATACAGAATATTTTTAAATTTGCTTCGACATGGGATTTTTCGTGATGTTTTTCAGATAATAGTATTTTATATGGTTGAAATAAGATTAAAAAACTTTAATTATGTTTTACAAGAAGTAATTTGATTATACTTTTTGCCAAAAATGATTTGAATGCATTAATATAAATTCTAATATTTGAAAATTCGCATTATCCTGTCGGTACTGTATGGTCGTCCAAATTTTTACCTGTGAAAATTCGACTTTCGATTTTTGATGATCGATCCCCCACCAATCTGTTCACTTTCTGGAAAGTAAATTCCATTTTTTTCAAATCGGTTAACATTTCTTGGTGCCTTATCTCGTTGTTCGGACAAAAGGAAGAAAACAAATTCTTATTACATTTTTATAAGTTAAAGTTTAGTGACCCCTTAGCATTGTGCCTGGCAAATGTCCCAAAAATGAACAAAGCAATTTTATGGATAATTCATGCTAAACACGGTATTTTGCAGAACTTTATCAATATAAATTATTTTTATTTGATAAATGACAAATTTCAAAGTACTTTCTAGCTAATTTTGAATTTCTTAAGCATTTATTATTTGTTTACACAATTTTTTTCGCCATTAAACGGTGAAAAGTTATTATTTTTCGGGATAATTGATACAGTTGATGGATTTCAACAATAATACTTTCTGGAATCAGCATTGCAGTTAATAAATGCTAAGAGTTATATTTTGTGTAAAAGGCAGTTTACAATTATTTAAACGATTTTCATTACGTTAAACAATGGTTTTATTCAAATGTAATTATTTAAATAATTAATAGACATTTATTGGCGCCTTTCCATAGGAAAAGTGAAGAAAATTCTTGTTTTTTTTTAATCTCTTAGACTATGTCGCTTATTATTCAGTATTTTTTCATTTCAGAACTCATAACCTAGTTGTTCGAAAAATAATGATTTGTTTTGAACTAGAGTTTCTTCCATCTTTCCTATAAAAAGAAGCAAGTAATATTAATGGTTTAAATAATTGCCAACTCTCTTTCACAAAAGATATCACTCTAAACATTCATTACCTGTGATATTAATTTCAGAAAATAATAACTTTTCAATATTTACGGGATAGAAGCATTGTTTAAACTATTGCAAAATATCCTAAAAAAAAGATATCATATTTATCAATCGTTATTTATGTCATTAATCCAAAAAAAACTGTTCACAATTAGCAGGGGAAAAATTGTTTAAGCAAATAAGAATTGTTTAAATGATTAACAAATGTATTGATAAAGAATTTAAATCTTTAAATTCATCAACTGTATCATTTATTTCGAAAAATAATAACCTTTTACGATTTACAGGCGAAATCAAATGTTTAAACAATTAATAATTGGTAAAACAATTGAAAATTAATTTAAAAATACTTAAATACCTCTGAATTTTCGAATATAAATAATTAATTTAGAACAAAAAATTCAAAATACCCTCTTCAGCATGAATTCTACGTAAAACTGATATTTTGCATTTTTTGGGGAATTTTCTGGACACAATACAAGTGGGTTGGGGACAGTGTGGACTTTGGATAAAAAAATGTTCCAAATGATATTCCAGCTAATGTTTTCAATCGATTTCGAAGTTTTTTTTTAAATAAAAGGTAAATAAATTCACAAGAGATCAGTGGGAGCCGATTTGAAAAAAAAATTATAAAATTTTTTTTATATAAGCATAAACATTTCAAAAATGACCATTCTTAAGTTTTCGATGCATCTAACAATCCATCAATTGTTCTGTTTGAGTGACATTACTGTATAATCAATAAAATTATATTCGCAAAGTACTAATTCAAGAGTTTGTAATAAATTTGTAATTTGTTATTAACAATTGTATTGTTAAAAACAGCAGTCTGAGATTTTGTAATGATTTTTAATATTTATGAGGTTACTATTGTCTGAAATCAAGTTTAAAGTCATTCGCGAGCATCATACAACTAAATGAAAGTTTATTCATCATTGTTATAAACAAATAATAGAAAAAATTTAGAATTTAAGCAATTATTAAAAGTGTGAGGTATTTTTTCAAAAATTTGTTTCACTTCGTTTGCTAATTATATTCCAGAGCAGTACATTGACATTTGATAAAAAATGTTATTGTTATAAACAAATGGCAAACAAAAATTCGCTGTAAGTGCAATTTTTTATAGTTTGAGCTACTTTTTTGTTTTAATTTGTTTGAATTGGTTTGCCAGTGATAGCCTGGAGGAGCATATTCGAATTATATATAAAATGTAATTGTTATAAATAAATGGTATAAACGAATTCGCTGTTTGTGCAATTTTTTTAGAGTTCAATTTACTTTTCTTGGAAATTTGTTACATTTGGTTTCCTAGTGATATTCCTGATCAGTACATTGCCATTTAAAAAAAATGTGATTGTTATAAACAAATGACTTAACAAAATTCGCTGTTTGTGCGACGTTTTGAAGTTCAAGATGGTTTGTTTTAAATTTATTCATTGATGTGCCATATTCATTGAAAGATATTATCAATAAATGAATTTCAAAAAAACCACCTTGAACTTCAAAACGTTGCACAAATAGCACATTTAGTTAAGTCATTTGCTTAGAACAATCACATTTTTTATAAAATGGCAATGTACTGCTCTGAAATATCACTAGGAATCCAAATCTGAATTTCCAAAAAAAAATATCTCAAACTTTGAAAAATTGCACAAACAGTGATTTTGTTTATACCATTTGTTTATAACAATCACATTTTTCATAGAATATCAATACACTGCTCCAGAATGTCACTGTGCAAAAAACTGAAACCAATTTCCCGAAAAAAAGTACCTCAAACTTTAAAAAATTGCATAAACAGCGAATTTGTTTATGCAATTTATTTATAACAGTCACATTCTATATAAAATTTCAATGTGCTGTTCCAGACTATTACTGGCAAACAAATTCAAAAAAATTTTCAAAAAAAAGTAGCTCAAACTTTAAAAAATGGCACAAATAGCGAATTTGTTTATGCAATTTGTTTATAACCATCATATTTTTCATCAAATGTCAATGTACTGCTCTGGGATGTAATTAGCATACCAACAGAAAGAATTAAAAAAAAAATACCTCAAACCTTCAATAATTGCTCAAATTCTGCATTTGTTTGTATCATTTGTTTATAGCAATGATAAATAAACTTCCATTTAGTTTGGTGATGCTTGTAAATTACTTTAAACTGGATTACAGACAAAAGAAACCTCATAAATATTAAAAATTATTACAAAATCTCAGGCTGCTGTTTATAACAATAGAATTGTTAATAACAAATTACTAATTCATTCTAAACTCTTAATTAGTACTTGGCAAATATGATTTCATCGATTACACAGTAGTGTCACACAAACTGAACAATTTATGTATTGGTAATGCATCGGAAACTTAAGAATGGTAATTTTTGCAATGTTTATACTTGAATAAAAAAAATGTGTAAATTTATTTTAAAAATCGGCTCTCACAGATCTCTTAGGAATTTATTTAGCTTTCAATTAAAAGAAAAAACTTAAAAATCGTATTACTTGCTTTTATATGTACATATTATTTTGAACATTTTTTCATCCAATGTTTAACAATTATTATTTGTTTAAACATTTTCTTTCGCCTGTAAATTGTGAAAGGTTATTGTTTTTCGAGAAAAATGATAAAGTTGATGAATTTAAAGATTTACATTTCTTGAATAACACATTTGGTAATTATTTAAATAATTCTTATTTGTTTAAACAATTTTTCCCCTGGTAATTGTTAAAAGTCATTTTTTTAAATTAATGACACAATTAACGATCATTAAAAGTAATATATTTTTTCTTAGGATATTTTGCAATTCTTTAAACATTGTTTTCAACCCGTAAATCTTGAAAAGTTATTATTTTCTGAAATTAATATCGCAGGTAATAAATGTTTAGAGTGATATATTTTGTGAAAGAGAGTTTACAATCATTTAAACAAATAATATTAGTTGCTCCTTTTTATAGGAAAGTTGGAAAAAACTCTAGTTGAAAAAAATTATTATTTTTTAAACAATTAGGGTATGATTTCTGAATTGAGAAAATACAGAATAATGAGCGACATAGTCTAAGAGATTAAAAAAAAAACAAGAATTTTCTTCACTTTTCCTATGGAAAGGCGCAAGTAAATGTCTATTAATTGTTTAAATAATTACATTCAAATAAAAACATTGTTTCACGTTTTGAAAATCGTTTAAACAATTGTAAACTGTGGTATAAATAATTTAACGACAGCCTTGCAGGAAGATTAAGTAGTTTAAGTCATTTTAAGCCAGCCACAATGAGTTTCAGTAGTCTAAGTCATTTTTAGTCGTCCTTAAGAAAGTAAGTTAGCATAAGTAACTTGAATTCATCTATAAGAAGGCAAAGTAGTATAAGGGGCATTATTAAATATCATCAAATAAAAATAAAAAGTAGTAAAAGCCGTTTCAAGTCAGCCGATTAGGCAAGTACTACACTTGAAGTCGCAGAATGTCCCGGGGACGAAATTATTAGTTGTTTTTTAGAGGAAATTAGGCAATAAATATTTTTCCGATTTTCGAAAATTGATATATTATCGTTTTCATCCTGATTCTAAAAGCGTTGACCAAAATGGATGTGGCTTTTCTAAAAATATTTAAAGTAGATTTTCTCAAAAAACCAGGGCTTATATTTTTTGCCAATTTTTTGGTTGAATTTCGACTTTCATAAAGAAGACATCTTGTGAGGTTTATGCGGGCTAAATAATTTTGGTTGCCAGAAGAATTTTTTTTTCATAAAATCGAATTTTCTAATTTATTTCGCAAACTACTGTTCATCAGAAAAAATAGAAAATTATATTTATACGAAAAAATTCTTCCAGGTACAAAAATGGTTTGGCCCGCATAAAGGTGATGTGATGCCTTTTTCTATTAGCAGAACATTTTTAAAAATATGAAGAAGAATAAAAAGGTATGAGCTTCACGAATATACTTTTCATGTTTTCAAAATTTAAATAAAAAAATAAAAAATATGTACTGAAAAACTCCACCTTTTTATTATGAAAGTACAAATTTGGGAAAACCAAAGCACAAAATTCCTAGTACGAATAATTTCGTAAAAAACTTTTTTTTCGCAAATCAGAAAAATACGTATTGCCTAATTCATTATCAGGCGTAAGTGGAGCTAGTAGTATAAGTGAGTTTAAATCAAGCAGAAGAATAAGGTATTTAAGTTTCAAGCAGAGGCAGTAACTTTATGTTATCCTTGTAAAAGGTTTCCAGTAGTATAAGCAATGTAATGCCAGACTATAGGGGCGTGAGGTAGTATAACTAATTTTATGACAGGCTTAAGGGTAGTCAGGCAGTATAAGTAATCTTACGTCGAGCGTAAGGGGTGACAAGTAGTAAAATCTATTTCAAGTCAGACGATTTACAATCCACACCTAAAGGAAAAAGATTTCAAGTAGTATAAGTTAGGGCGCGTCAATTAATTACGTAAGGCTTTTCGGGGGGAGGTTTCTGAATAATCTTACGAATTTTCACTTATCGGAAGGGGGGGGGGGCTCCAGAAGACTTTTTACGTAAGTTTCCTCTTTCTAGATATTTTAAAAAAATAGGCTAATCTTGGGTCCATGAGTTAAACCATTCTTTAAATCTGGTGTACACCTTTCATGAAATCTCGAGGAATCCCCGGGAATCTTGGAAATCCTTTGGAATTATGTAAACTAGTTTGAAAATGTTGTAAATTTTTCAAGATTTTTCAAATCATGTAAAAATTTGTTGGAATCTTCCGAATTCGATGGATATCGTAGATTGTCTTTGGAAATCCCTTAAAAACCATTTAGAAACTGTCAAAATCTATAAAATCGTTTGAACTCTTAAAAATCCGTCCTAATCCTCAAATTTCTGCGGAAATCACTTAAAATCGCTAAAAATTGGTTAAAATTCTGTAAATTCTCTGAAATTTTTGAAAATCTTCAAAGATCAATTGAAATATTTGAAATCCCTTTAAAATTCATTTGAATCCTTAAAATTCATGGGGATATTTTCGAATCTCTTAAAATCCCTTACAATATATTGAAACCCATTAAAATCTGTTAAAGGTTATTCAAATTCCTCATAATTCCTGAAAATCCTTTATAATATTTGGAAATTCTTCTCTTTGATTTTTAATCAGTTGAGATTTTGACTAATTTGAATCAGTGACTGAATTTTATCTAGGGATCAGTTGTTTTACTGATTAGTTAGTAAGTTTGACGGATTCATCAGTAAAGAGTAACTGATTTATAGCTAGAATTCAGCCACTGATTCAAATTAGTAAGAATTGTAACTGATTTAAATTCTTTTAAACTCTCTTGAAATGTCGCTTACGGTTAAAATAATTGATAAATTTTTAATATATTGAGCAAAAAATATAAAATCTTATCTGAGAAGAAGGGGGTGGGGGGCAATTAAAATCGTTTGAATCCTTGATATAGGGGTGGTGGGCATACAATTTGAAAAAGCATCGTTACATAATTAATAGACGTTCCCTAAATTAAAAATTAAATAAATAAATATTTATGTCAAATAACTTAAGTTTTGTCTTCCATATGCGAACGAAATTTCTTATATAATATTTATTTTAAAAAATTTACTAACTTTGAAAATTAATTGGCAATAAATAGTATAATGGCTTTTAGGTACTGGGTCGGTGGGGCTGTGCTAAATTTGAATTAAAGTTTTAATTAAATAGGATTTTCTTATTTTTTATGGTAATATGGTATCCCATAAATATTTTAAGATGAAAATAGAAATGATTTTTTGGGCGCTTTTTGAAAAAATTGATTTTTTATTTAATTACGAAGAAATGAAATTTTCGTAAGATTACGTGGTCAAAATTGGTTAACATTCTTTTCAAATAGATTTTTGTTATTGAATGTGTTTGTATGTCACTTTACGAATATATCGAGATAAAAAGAAAAATAATAGTTGGGGCGTTTTTTGCAAAAACTTGAGTTTTGTATTTAAATACTAAGAAATGGTAAAATTTTCATAAGATTATATGTTAAATATTGGTTAACATTTTTTCATAGAGTTTTTTATTGATTGTCATTTTTTGTAATATTACGAACATTTTAAAATAAAAATAAAAATAATCAGACAGGTGGTTTTTGGAAAAAGTCGGTTTTTGTACGTAATTAAAATGAAACGATTCTGCACATCCAATTGAAAGCTGTAGGTATTATTGGCATATTTTTGATACCATAATAAAATTTTATTTATTGAATATCATTATCAACTCAGAATAGTTTACTTATAGGTAATTTTAAAAGTACATTACTTGTAATTGGTATTCCTAAAGTTTAATTGTGAGTCGCAATAAAATTTTACATTACCGCAATAAAATATTTTTTTTTACTAAAATTTTGTTATTCCATATTAATTAAAGACACGAACCAATATTTACCATATAACCTTATAAGTTCTTCATTTCTTAGTAATTAAATACAAAAATCTATTTTTTTTCTTCAAAAAATACCTCTTTGATTATTTTTATTTTCGTCTTAAGATGTTTGTAGGTTAATAGAAAATCACATTCAATAAAACAATTGATCATGAAGATATTAACCAATATTTACCATATAATATTATTGAAATTTCATAATTTTATTGATATTTAATTACAAAAATGGAATTTTTCAAAAATCGCCTGACGGATTTTTTTCGTTTTTATCTTAAAAACTTCATGGAACGCCATGTTACCATAAACAATAAAAATATCTAATTTACTCAGAACTTTTATTGCAGCATGGTTCAACGCCACCGTGTGGGACGAAACGTGTTAGGATATGTGTTATTTGGAAAGCTATTGACACGTACAAGAATTATAAAAATTTTTTAATTAAAAATGAAACAAAAAATTCTAGAACCTAACGCCAATTAAAAAACCTTCTTTACAATTAGTATACGTTACATTGTCAGGCCTAAAAGATATGAAGTAGTACAAGTACTTTAAAGCCATCCTTTAATAATTATCAAGTAGTATAAGTCATTTTAAGTCAGCCATAATTTATTTCAAGTAGTACAACTCATTTTCAGTAACACGTAAGAAAGTAAAGTAGTATAAGTAAATTTAATTAATCCGTAACAGCACAAAGTATTATAAGCAAACTTAAGTCAGGCAATTTGCTGGACAGCTGCTTTTTAAGCATTCTTAACTCGTGAACCAGATAAGTGTCTATCAATCTTTTTTGTGAAATAAAAGATAAGAAAACAAGGAATATGATTTTTTATTATCGAAAAAAATATAGCGTATTGAGTCAAAAATCCAATCAAAAAATTGTCTTAATTTTTTTTCTGACAATTTTTTGATTTGTTTCTCTTTAATATTTTCTGTAAAACAAAATCTTATTTCACAAAATGCCCATAACTTTCATTATAAACCGAAAAAGTGCCAAAAATGTTACAATTTGAATAAAAGTCGACCTTAAAATTCAAAATGGTGTAGCTCCTATACTTTTCAAAATTTTCGAAAATCCTTCAGCCAGATAATTTTAGCCGTAAAGCAATGAAACTTAACTAATTTTCATTATAATCGATTACATAGCTGCCAGGTTTGATACTCCTGAACTGGAGAGCCGCCTGCCTAGAAGATATCAAGTAGTACAAGTAATTTAATGTCATCCTTTAGAGAATATTAAGTAGTATAAGTAGTTAGGTAAGTAGTAGATAGTTAAGTAGTATAAGTAGTATAAGTAGTATAAGCCAGACATGATTAATTTCAAGTAGTACAAGTCATTTTAAATCATGCGTAAGAAAGTAAAGTAGCACAAGTAAATTTAATTTATCCGTAATAAGGCAAAGTAGTATAAGTAAATTTAAGTAAGTCAATTCTTTGGTCTGCTGGGCAATTCGTTGGAATGATGCTCTTTCAATATTCATAACTCGAGAACCAGATGAGTGACCATCAACACTTTTCTTTAAATGAAAGATAAGAAAACAAGGAATATGATTTTTGAAAAATCGAAAAAAATATAGCCTACTCCGTCAAAAATCCAATCAAGAAATTGTTTTCATTTCTTTTTCTGTGAAAATTTTTCTTTTTTTTCTTTTATATTTTATATAAACCAGCATCTATTTTACAAATCAAATTAAATCAAAATACAAAACAAATTTCATAACATCCTTTAAGGAATGTCAAGTAGTGAAAGTCATTTGAATCAAGACATATTTGGTTCCAAGTAGTACACGTAAATTTAAGTCAGGTAATTCGTTGGACTGCTGCTCTTAAAACATTCATAACTCGCGATCCAGATAAGTGTGGTCAACTTTTTTTGTGAATGAAAGATAAGAAAACAAGGAATATTATTTTTGAAAAATCGAAAAAAATGTAGCTTATTTCGCCAAAAATACAATAAAAAAATGTTTAAAATTTTTTGTCTGAAAATAAAATTTTTGTTTCTCCCACATTTAATGTAAGACAGCAACTTGCTTTACACAATGCCAATATATTTCATTAATGTCATCCTTTAAAAAATTTCACACCATTTTAAGTAAGCCATAGTTGATTTCAAGTGGTACAAGTTATTTTAAACCAGACATGATTGACTTCAAGTTGTATATGTCATTTTAAGTCAGACATAATTGATTTCAAGTAGTACAAGTAATTTTGAGTCATCCGTAAAAAAGTAAATTTGTATAAGTAAATTTAATTCATCCTTATAAGAAAAAGTAGTATAAGCAAATTTGAGTGAGTCAATTCTTTGTCCATAACTCGAGAAACAGATGAGTGTCCATCAACTTTTTTTTAAATGAAAGATAAGAAAACAAGAAATATGATTTTCAAGGAATAGTTTGTCTTTTACATTTTATATAAAACAGCATATTTTTTACAAATGAAATAAAATCAAAATATAAAATAAACTTCATGCCATCCTTTAAGGAATTTTAAGTAGTAAAAGTCATTTGAAACAAGACAGAATTAGTTTTCAAGTAAGTAGTACACGTAATTTACAGTAGGCCATGATTGATTTTAAGTAGTACAAGTCATTTGATGTCATCCGTAAGAAGACAAAGTAGTATGTGTAAATTTAAGTGAGACAATTCGTTGGATTGCTGCTCTTAAAATATTCATAACTCGCGAACCTGATGAGTGTTGTCAACTTTGTTTTTTAATGAAAGATAAGAAAACAAGGAATATTATTTTTGAAAAATCGAAAAAACTAAAAGATATCAAGCAGTGCAAGTAATTTAATATCATCCTTTAAGGAATTTCAAGAATGGAGTTAAATAATTAATTAAGAAAGAAAGGGATTAATTCAATGGTTTTCACTGAATTTTATAATATTGTTCGACAGGGGGCGGGTCTACATACTATGGGATTCGACCTGGTGTCCCAAAGTCCCCGTTAAGGCACCTCCTTTGAGACCCCCGCCTGTCCGCCTCTACTGAGGGGGCAGGCCTGGATGTTCAAGGATTTGTTAACCCTGGTATTATTCAGCCCTTGACACGGCGATCACACCGTAGCTTGGGAGCATGAGAACTCGCGCCCTCAATATTCCAGGAGACTTTGCCATTACCCCCTGGAAGGATCGCTCCTTAGTTCAAGTCCCACTGACTGCTTAGTATAGACCCAATCAAAAAATGTCCTGTGTTCGCGCGTTCATGTTAAAGTAACAGATAATCGTAAAATTCACGATATATTATATATTTTTAACTATTACAAGCTCACAATCTTCATTTCTGATCCAGATCAGCAATATTTCCAGTTTTCGAAAGTAAACACCAATTCAAGATTTGAGAAGTAATTTTTTGTAAGACAATTTAGCTAAATATTTAATTATATTATTAACAGATAAATACTCGAGAGCAAAATATAGTACACAACTTATATTCTTTATCTGAATTACAAAATAATATTTTTTGACTTGTAATAGTAACAAATATCTAATACTTCGTGAATTTTTCGATTATCTGCCACCTCAGCATGAGTCTGTGAACACGGGAAATTTTTCTAGAGGTCCTATAATAAGCGGGTATATATGTGGATATAATTTGCATTTTTTGCCGCTTATCCACATAAGAAATAACCATTCTTGAGCTTTTAATGTTTAAAATATCTAATATTGCATGACTTTTACGTTTATTTGTCAATCGAATAAGAACGCGCGAATACTGGACGTCATTCTATTTGGTCTATACTAAACATGTATATATGTAGAAATAATATGCATTTTTTACCGCTTATAGTGATCAGAAATAAAGATTGTGAGCTTGTAATAGTTGAAAATATCTATTATTTCGTGAATTTTACGATTATCTGTCACTATAACAAGAACGCGCGAAGACAGGACATTTTTTGATTGGGCCTATACTAAGCAGGTATATATGTGAAAAAAATATGAATTTTCAACGCTTATCCGGATCAGAAATAACAATTTGTGAGCTTGTCCTAGTTAAAAATATCTAATATTTCGTGAATTTTACGATTATCTGTGACTTTAACATGAACGCGCGAACACAGAACATTTTTTTATTGGGTGTATACTAAGCAGGTATATATGTGGATACGATATGCATTTTTTACTGCTTATTTGGATCAGAAGTAACAAATTGTGAGCTTGTTATAGATAAAAATATATAATATTTCGTGAATCTTACAATTATCTGTCACTTTAACATGAACGCGCGAACACAGGACATTTTCTAATGATTATTTACTGAGCAGGTATATATATATATATGGATACAACATGCATTTTTTACCGCTTATCCGGATCAAAAACAACCATTTTTGAGCCTTTGGCGATAAGAAATCTACTATTGTCCCCTATTTTGGCGAACTGAAGACATTTTTTTCTAGGACCCATCTTTTTTTGGGAGTTATTTTGGCACCTTAAAGGTTTATTCACGCATCACTGAGGTGTCTTTCTGGGTGACAACATAAGCCCTCTCCTCTTTTACCTCACATTATCGTTACTATCTCTAGCACTTCGATATTCGCAAGAGCACTTCAGCAGCAAACCCGGATATCGAAAGCATGAGGTCACTCATGTATTTTACATGGATCATTTCAAGATCTACGCTAGAAATAAAGAGCAACTAGATCCGGCTCTAGGGATTGTCGAGAAGTACATTCAGGAGATTGGAATGGAGTTTGTTATAGAAGAATGCGTCAAGGATAATTTGTAGCGATGAAACTTAGTGGCGTCCCCGAAGACCCTGAGCTCGTCGACCAAAGGCAGAATGCGGCACTAAGAGTGCTTTTATTACCATCTCTGTCACTCTTACGGCATTATTCCTGATACCGGTCCTCCAAAGGCTTCTGGAGAAAAAGAGGCAATCATCGAAAATGAGTAGTGCCGCATATACTGAAACTTCATATTCTCGACAATTGCTTCTGTTACGCACTCGAGGCCTGACATAGTTCTCCTTGACCTAGAGAAACGAATTATGTTCGTTATCGAATTTTCGGCACAAGCCGACAAGAACATCACAGCCAAGTAGAATGAAAAGAAAGAAAGGTATGAAGACATTATAAGGGAGTTGCGACTGGTATACCCGGAGTATTTTGTTAAGTTAGTCTTCCACATCATCGGTGTTCTTGCAAGTGCCAAGTTTTCACTGGTTAATAGCCTGAAAAGCATCCCTGTGTGTCAACGAAATGCTAAGACACTTCCGGGGAAAATGCAGAAGGCGGTCGTCCTTGGGTTGCTCCGTGTTTTCAGGGTACACGAGACTTTTGCTGGATCGTCGTATTGAGTCCATCACAGACTGTAGTCAACTATCTCACGGTCGTACGACGTGGTTACAGTTGAAATTTTATCGCAATATTGCCGGGAGCATGCAATCGCGCCATATAACCTTCTCGTTCAGGGGCCATAATGGTATCGTAGCACTCCAGCAGGACGTCGCTGAGTCGATCCGTCCACTCAGAAGTATTGAGATTTTGCCGGTCCATCGCATTGACTCTGTCTTGATTGGCTCCCCCAACTCTATGATGTTCGGCATTATTTTCCGACCCATTGTTGCGAGCCTGGCGCCTGTGATTGTTTTGAACCGCACATACAACTATGTTTGGTGTTATCATTGTTGTTCCCACGAGCAGCTAGGGCAAGAGTTCGTCCATCCTAAACGAGAGGATTGTTCGAACAATTCAGTCTGTGTGGAGAGAGATGTACGAACAACGTGGCTTGAAAAAAGTTGTAGCAGGTTGACGAGAGAACCTGACAATTGGCAGGTGCGTCTGCAAAGACGCAGCAGCTCACCAGCGCTGCCATGTTGGTGGTCTGAATAGATTACCGGGAAGCTTTCGATTCTACCAGTCGTAGAATTATCGTCTGTCTGTTGAAAAGGTTGAAGGTTCATCCACACATAATGAGATGCATAGACATTGATGCCCCTTTGGAAAACTAGTTTTACTATCTTATGTGGAAATTATCGTATGACAGCGAACAGCGTCACCTTCCAGAGTGGCGTCTTTCAGGGCGACGCTATGAGCCCTCAGCTCTTTTGCATGGCACTTAGGCCACTCTTTCGCACTACGCAATTATCCAGGGTATCTGGGCGGTGACACGGATCATCTCGAGCATAAGGTCACTTAGTAGGCCGTGACCGCATTTTACGTCAAGAAGTTCCCAGCGAGAGGTGCAGAGCATGTCATGCACACCCTGAGTACCTAGAATACATACTCAAAGTGCCCTAAGAGTTCTTTACTACTATCTTTGTCGCTCTTACGGTATTAGCCGTGACCCTGTCCTGTCGAACGCTCCGAGGGAGATAGAGTCGATTGTTCAGAATGAGAAGTGCTGAATTTTCTGGAAGTACGAGTTTTGGACAGTAGTCTCTATTGCGCACTCGAGGCCAAGGAGAAGGAAAAGGAGGAGAGGTATCAAGACCTTAAAAGGGAGCTGCAGAGACTGTAGGAAAAAGAAGGTTAAAATAATTGTACGTGTGATCAGTGCTCTCGGAGGTGCGAAACCTCAAAGCCATATCCGCGTGCCAAAACCATGCCAAGGCACTTGCGAGGTGGATGCAGAAAGTTGTCATCCTTGGGTCGCTCTGTGTCCTCAAGACACACGAGGGTTACGCTGGCCTGTCGTTGTGATTTCCTTGTGCCCTGTGGCCACCCATCTTACGGTCGTGAAACGTGGCCATAGACGTGATTTACTGCGGTTATACTGGGAGTCTGTGTCATTTTTATAGATGTCAGTTTGCCGCATTTCAATGGGGTGGCCCGCTAGAAAATAAATATTTTTTTACATTCTCACCATTCATGATTGAGAAAGTATTAGAATCGTCCGAAATTTCCCACCTCAGTTATTCAGCGGATTGTCGGTTTGTCCGTAAACATGGTAATTGTCGAAAAAATGAATGGATCATATCAAGCTTTGGCAAACTTTTTTGTGTCCTAAAAGAAAGAACGAGTTCGTTAACCAGACATTCCTTGAAAAAATGTAAAATTCAAATTTTGAGCCAAACGACGCAAAATACAGGACAAAGTCTTGCAATGAAATTAAAACTTTTATTCGCAATCACTGTATTATGAGTCTGTAACGTCCACTGAAAAGTGAGCGTTACAAAGCCTGCTGAAATATTATTAGTTTCGAACGCCACCACACGAACCAGTGATAGTTTCGCACCGCTGAGAGCACCGATCACGAGGAAAATTACTTTAACCGAATATTCCGGGTACATTCGTTGCAGCTCCCTTTTAAGATCTTGATAATTATCCTCCTTTTCCTTCTCATTGGCAGTGATGTCGTCGGCCGAAGCCGAGAATTCGATCATGAATATAGTTCGTTTCTCGAAGTCCTGGAGAAATTCGTAGAGTTAGACAATTTGGCACTTCTCGTTTTGGACAGTTGAGTCTATCTCCCTTGGAGCGTTCGTATGACACCCTCTGCACATATCGCTGGGAACTTCTTGACATAAAATGCGGTCACGGTATACTAAGATGGAAATGACACCGTCCTGGCATGCGAAAATGAAACACTCTGTAGTTGAACTAAGAGGATTTATCAGCGTTATAAAACGGGATTCCAGTTTCCGGCGGCACGGTTGAATATTTTTGTCTGATATTTTGCATACCTCATCAAAATATTGGTCTGTTTGGCCGGCTAGATTGGGTTTTTTGAACAAATGTTTATATTTGACGTTATAAGCAAAAAGAAAAGAACAATAGAAAAAAATGCAATGACGCTCAGTGCTAGCGGAGTGTGTATTTTCACGGGCTGAGGCATCGACCATCGTCAAACTTACGAGGCAGACACCCCGGAGCCCATCGAAGTACCCGAAACGAATCACCCTTTCATTGTTATGAGATGCCGGCCGGTTAAAAAAACTGAAATTATGAAAGCATCACGTGATTTGCAATTTGCAGTAATAATAGAAATGTTGAAGTGTACACGATAGTATGTACAGATACGTCGCAGCGTGTCGAATCATGCGGAAAGAACGAACCTTTCTTTGTTACGATATTCAAGCAAAATGGATCAATAAATGGCTTTTTTAAAATACATGAAAATTTCGTGACATTCGAAATTAAATGAATAGATAATAAGAATTATTTATTGTTAATTTTACATAGAATTAGTGACAGAAAATCTGTCGCACAAAAATTTGAAGCAATTTTAGTGCAAAAAAAGTATTTTGCAGGCAAAAGGGCCAAAGTTTTATATTTACTTATTGCATTTGTTTAGGATTTGTATTTTAACAAATAGGCTTGAAGCTATGTTTTTTTCAAGAGTATCTGCAACAATTCAACTGATAAAGGAAAATCGGAAATTGAAAATGTACAAATTCAAAATTTTTCCAAAGAATGGTGTATAATGTTTTATAGAAATTGTTACTAACAATCACTCTCACAATAATTCAAAGTATTTCCAGAGAAGAACAAACTTTGTTCAATAAAAATTACAATATAATTAAATACCTGCAAATCGTAATATTTAAAATTAAATCATAACAACTCGCAAAAATTTAAAGTAGTTTTAGTGCAAAAAAAATTATTTTGCAGGCTAAAGTTTCATATTTACCTATTTTATTTCTTTACAAAATCAACAATTGTTGTATTTTAACAAATATAATTAAACATATATCATTTTTCCGAACATCAACATCAATTCTGATGATAAAGGAATAACCGAAATAGAAGAAACCACAAATTCCATTTGTCAATTTTTTTTTTTTTTGCTATTTGTTAATGTCATTTGTCTATAACAATTGAAACAGACAATAATCAAATTACTTGTATTCTGAGAGTGCTCTAGCGTCGATTTAAGATTATTTTCATTATATCCAAACCGTTGTTCAAGAGTAAATAATAATTTTGGGAAAAATCTCGATTTTCTGATACTTCGAGTAAACATATAATAAATAAACAAATGAAAATGCAACAATCTCTGACTAAGGTTATCTTGGAGGTCACTTCAATTTAAAATAAAAATAATGCCAGATCGGGGCAAAATTGAAGGCTGTAGACTTTTTTGAACGAAAAAAATGCGCTTCCTCCCACAGTGCAGTGTATCTGGGCATACTATCGTGTGTACTTTAACATTTCTATTATTACTGCAAATATTAACCGAGTTTCATGAATCTTTTTTTCACTAAAGGTATAAGGGCTTCAAGTGAAACAAATTATAGACCGTTTAAAAATACTGCTCTTTATTCGATGAAGGCTTATGTAAGACTAAAAAGAAAAACATATATGACGATTCTATGCGAATCCATATGACGTTATAAAGGACCACACAGCAGTACCTTATCTCGATATTTATTAAACAAAAATCGGTCAGTCGACTGCGTCTTAATTCTAGGTATATGAATCAGATATTAATACTAAATTTCTATGTTGAAATTTGCTTTTTGTTCTCTAATTATGGAATATTTCTAACACTCCCACCCAAAAAGTGAATGGATATTATCGTCAAATAATATAATATAATTGAATAGGAAATACAATATAGATCAATGAATGAATATCAAAATCTCAAATGACTCATTAATGTAATCCTATAGCGAATCTTATTCCCATTAGTCTTGAAGCAGTTACGGTCTTTGTAAAAATATCTGCCAGTTGGTCACCTGTGGACAGATATTTAAGAGATATATAACCTTTTTGTATTAGATCTCTGGTGAAGTGGTACTTAATATCAATATGTTTTGACCTTTTATGATGCGTGGGGTTGTTCGCAATACTTATACAACCAGTGTTGTCTTCATAAATAACAATGTCTTCTGTTATATTTATATTTATACTAGTTAAGAGCGACTTAAGCCACATAGCTTTTTTAGCAATAGAATTCTGTCTTCTAGTATTCCACGTTATAGTACATTTTTCAAAAATTCTCAACAGATATCCGGTTGTACTTTTTCTATCAATTTCATTACTACCCCAATCAGCATCAACATAGCCAATTGACATATTTTTATACTCACTTTTAATGTAAGTAAGTTTCAATTCCAAAGTACCTTTTACGTATCTTAACACTCTTTTCAAGCATTTCCACAATTCTTTTGTATTCTTACTTTGATATCGACTCAAGAAATGAATTGGAAAACAAAGATCAGGCCTTGTTGATAACATTGCATACATAAGACAAATAAATTAAATTCTCGCAAGGTGCATTGTAATGTTCATCTGAATTCAAAGCATTATAATCTACTTTTAACGGCAAAGGTGTGTCTATGGATTTACAATCACTCATACCAAAATTTTTCAAAACGTTTCTCAAATATGAAGTTTGATTTAATGATATTGTTTCTTCCCCCCTTTCAATCAAAATTCCTAGAAAAACTTTTATTTCGTTCATATCAGTCATTTTAAAACAACTATGTAAATATTGTTTAAATTTTAACATAGTTTCTTGATCGTATGTTACTATAATAATGTCATCTACATACAAAAGTAAGTAAATGTTTTTATTTACGTGACCTTTGTTCAAATAATATAAACAGTTATCAGCTGAAGAATTTTTGAAACCTTTTTCTTTCATTATTTTATCAAAAAGTTCATACCAACAGCGAGATGATTGTTTTAATCCATATATAGATCTATTTAATTTACACACCTGATTATTTTCTGCATCGACACCTTCTGGAATTTGCATGTAGATTTCTTCTTGTGATACGCTATTTAAGAAGGCGGTTTTTACATCCATTTGATGAATTAGAAGATTAAACTGATTTCCAAATGCCAAAAGAAAACGAAAAGTGGAAATTCTTGCGACTGGAGCGAAAATTTCGTTATAGTCTACTGAATACTTTTGACTGAAACCCCGCGCAACTACCCTTGCCTTGTATTTTGTAGGAAATCCAAATTCATCATTTTTTAATGTGAATACCCACTTACAAGTTATGATATTTTTATTTAAGGGTTTTGATACAATATCCCAAGTATTATTTATTTGAAGTGAATTAAGTTCTTCCTTTCTAGCAAACTCCCACTGAGTTCGATCATCCCTTTCTTTAATTTCTTGGAAATTTTTAGGGATTCTATCAATAACATTTTGTGTGCACGCTGCATATGAATCGAACTCATCGTTTTTATTTTCCGTGTAAGAAGGCTGAGGAAGATTCTTAGTTCTATCACTTCTTCTTAATTCGGGTTGTTTTTGATTATTTTCACGTGATTTGACTTCAGGTAAAAAAGATTTACTAATTTCAGGAATGTCTGCACGCTCTGTGTTTGTATCACAGTTTTCACCGTTGGTTATCGGATCTTGTGTAGAAGAATTAGATCCTTGAGATAACCTTGGTCTTGAAACCTTAAAGTTTGTTTCATCAAAAATGACATCGCGCGCTATTTGAAACTTTTCGGTTTCAATGTTCCATATTTTGTAACCATTTGGTTCATATCCGACAAGAACTCCTTTAACTGATTTATTATCAAATTTACTAGTTCTTGTTTTTAAGTGTATGTATACGGTAGAACCAAAAACCCTTAAATGATTTAATCTGGGTTTTTTATTATGCCACAGTTCATACGGAGTTTTCGAACTTTTAACAGCTTTTGTAGGTGTTAAATTTATTAAATAAGTTGCTGTTAATACAGCTTCACCCCAAAACTGTTTATCTAAATTTGCTGCGTTTATAATTGCACGAGCTTTTTCTGTAATTGTTCGATTCATTCGTTAGCTACTCCGTTTTGCCGCGGTGTATAAGGTACTGTTAAATAGAACATTATTCCCTTTTTTAAACTAAAATCTTTGAAGTCATTGGACATATATTTTCGTCCATTGTCACAATAAAGATTAACAATTTTTAAATTAAAATGAGTTTCACTTTTTGCTACAAAATCTTTAAAAACACCAAAAACATCTGATTTGAAAGTTAACAAATATGTAACTGTGTAGTGAGTAAACTCATCAATAAAAGTTACAAAATAATTTTTATTGTCAATAGTGGGTGGTGTAATCGGCCCACAAATATCGGTATGGACAATAAATAAGGGTCTTGTAACATGGTTTTTGTCTTTAGTTTTATTGAATGGAAGTCGCGCTTGTTTACCAAAAATGCAAGGTTCACATATTTCATTTGTAGGCTTGACGTCATCAGGGTCATCAACATCTTCAAACAATTTTTGACTTTTTATTTGATCAAATTTAAAATTACTTATATGACCAAGACGTTCGTGCCATAACTTGAAATTATTAGACTTATTTACATTTATATGACTTCCATTTACCATGTTTTTGTTAATATTAAAAACGACACTAAATAAACCATTTACTGGCTTACCTGTTAAAATGGTTTTTCCTTTACCATTTTCTACGGTGACCCCTTCGGCGTCGAAAATTATTTTGAAACCTTTTTCTTGCAGGCGACGAACCGATAACAAATTGAATGCAGCATCCGATGCATATAGAACGTTTTCTAAAAGTCCTGGGCTTCCAAGATTTGTAGTTTCTTGAATGTTTCCACTTTTGATAGCGTTGATTGATTCTCCTGTTTTTCCTACGAGGATTTTCAGTGGTGATGATAACATTTTACACGTCGTGAATACATCTTCTCTTTTGATAATGTGGTCTGTTGACCCCGAATCCAGCAAGAATAATATCTGGTCAGTATTAGTCCTAGTAGTCGGATGTGAGCATCCCATCATGAATGCAAATCCATCCACACTTGCAATATTTGTTTGAATGGTTTTCAAATTTCCTTGTTGTGTCATCCGTTTATAATAATAGCAATCGGATTTTTCATGATTGTGTCGTCCACAATGTTCACAATTCACTTTGGATAATTTGTATGGGGATTTGAAACCACTTTTCTTTGATGACAAGGGATTTGTTGATCGTTGTTGCCTTTTAAAAAATTTGCGTGGTTTCCACTTCTTGTTTGTGGTCTTACTCCCACTCGATTCTGGTGTTGGAGCAGTACTAGTATGTAAAACTTTAAGGGCAGTGGATTGTTCCTCTGTTCGCAATTTTACCTCATGATCCATTAGCCTCGTTTTTACAAAAGCTAGGGTTAAATTGTCGTTGCCCAAAGTCTCCAGTGCTGTTGCAATGCCATCGTACGTACCGGGTAAAGTAAGTAAAAGGTGGGATATCTTGTCCATCTCATCAAGCGAGGCACCTGCTGCTATTAAATCTGCAATTATCATATCAAATTTGGTCAAATGTTGCAGCAAGGTTACTTCACCTTGCAATTTTAAACTTAAAAGTTGTTTTCTCAAAGCCAACTGGGTTGCCAAACTTCGTCTTTCATAAATTGCATCCAAACCCTGAAAAATTTCTTTTGCAGTAGCACTGTCTTTTGCAAAACCCAGAAAAGTATCACTTAAATATTCCACAATAATGCTTTTTGCAATAGAGTCCTTTTCACCCCATTCTTCTGTAGTCTCAGCGGGGCAGCATTATCCACAATGTCTAACACACCAAGTTCACCAAGTAATAATCTCACTTAAAACTTCCACACTGTATACTTTTCACCATTAAACGGCTGTATGTTATGTTTGCTTGATTTGTTATCTATTTTTGTAAATCACTTGCGAACCGATAAAAAAATATTATTCCGTCTAGACGCGATGATCTGGGCCCATAACCTAAAGGTATAAGGGCTTAGAATGAAACAAATTATAGACCGCTTAAAATACTTCTCTCTATTCGATGAAGGCTTATGTGAGACTAAAAAGAAAAACATATATGACGATTCTATGCAATTCCATACGACGTTATAAAGGACCAAACAGCAGTACCTTATCTCGATATTTATTAAACAAAACTCGGTCAGTCGGCTGCGTCTTAATTCTAGGTATATGAATCAGATATTCATACTAAATTTCTATGTTGAAATTCGCTTTTTGTTCTCTAATTATGGAATATTTCTAACAGTGCATAATAGAATTTCAGATAATAAATGCTATCTCCGTAAATATTTGCTGTACATTATTGTATATTACAGGAACAGCTTCTGTCGAATGCTAAACATGTGTCTCTTCTTACTGTGGATCAGACGCCTCGTGATCTTCCAAGTGAATCGCTTACTGCTGGGACTTCGATAGATGCAAGTGAATCCAGTACTAATTCAAATTTTGAAGATCGAGGGAAGGTAAATAAATTAATAGTATCATGTAAGTTTATATTTTTTCAATTATATTACATATAAGTAGAATCTTCATTCAATCATTTTTCAAAAGTTGTTTTTCTTCCTCATAAAGGAAGCTATTGTGACTTAATTGAAAGTTCCTCAGATAGGAGTTATTACTTTAGGCCATTTTAAAAGGTTTCAAGAAATTTTCAAGAGCTTTAAATAATGTCAAGGAATTCCCAAGGATTTTAATGATTCTAATGGATTTAGAAACATTGTCATTGGGTTTTAAATAATTGCCTAAAAGTTTAAGACTCTACCTGTTTATTTAATTTCCTAGAACTTTTAAAGACATAGAACGATTTTATAAAACCCCATAAGGTTTTAGGCTATTTCAAATGATTCCAAAGGATTTTATAAGGTTTCTCAAGATTTTAATGATTTTAAGGGATTTTTAAAAACTTCTGAAGATGTTTTAATAAATTTCCCAAGATTTCAGGAAATATCAGATTTCATTTAATCGGGATATTATAATATTTTAATTGATTTTCAAATAATTTATTCACATGAATTGAGGGATTTCGTAGGGTTTCAAAAATTTCAAAGTATTTTGACAAATTTTAGGATATTTTCAAAAATTTGAATGAATTTAAATTGGGTTTAATACTTTATCTCAATTTCAAATTATTTTCAATATTTTGAAGTATTTTAAAAGATTCCAAGGCATTCTCACGAGCTTTAAAAAATCTCAAGAGATTTGAAAAGATTTTACAGGATTCAAAATATCTTAGGGTATTTTTAGTAGGCTTGAATGATTTAAGTGATTCCAAGTCATTTGAATGATTTAAGGGTATTTTAAAAATTCCAAGTAATTTTCAATAGTCTGAAAATTTCAAGTGATTTAAAAATATTTGAAATATTTTAGAGTATTTTAAGAGATTCCAAGGAATTTGTAATTGATTTCAGTAATTTAATAGGATATCGAAGGATTTGAAATATTTTGGGGTATTTAAAAATATTCCAAGTAATTTTGAAGACTTTAAAAATGTTTCAAGGGATTTCAAAGTATTTGAAAAATTTTAGGGAAGTTGTGATTGATTTGAAAAATCTGAAGGGATTTCAAAGGGCTTGCAATATTTAAAGGTATTTTAAGAGATTCTGAAGGCTTATTAAAATAAATTTTCAGGTTTTCTGGAAATATCACCAAATTTAATAAAATTTTACGGGATTTTATAATATTTTAACGGCTTACCGAGAATTTATTCAGAAGAATTGAGGAATCTCGCCGGGTTTTAAAGATTTTAGGAGATTTTCAAATATTGTTTGCAATTAATTTGAATTAGTTTGGTATTTGCGCTGAATTTTCGTTCATTTATCCTGAAATCTTTCAAATTATTTTGAATTCTTTGGAATTCCCTTGAATCTTTTTAATTCACTGAATTCTACTCAATTCAATTAGTTTCTGTGATTTCTTCTTTTTATTATATACTTTGAACAAATAATAACTATAAAGAGCATTATAGAATTTCAGGTAATAAATGCTATCTCCGTAAATATATGCTGTACATTATTGTATATTACAGGAACAGCTTCTGTCGAATGCTAAACATGTGTCTCTTCTTAATGTGGATCAGACGCCTTATGATCTTTCAAGTGAATCTCTTACTGCTGGGACTTCGATAGATGCAAGTGAATCCAGTACTAATTCAAAATTGGAAGTTCAAGGAAAGGTAAAGACATGAATAGTATCATTTAAATTGATATTTTCAAAATTATATTACATATCAGTAGAATCTTCATTCAATCATTTTCACAACTTGTTTTGCTTCCCCATAAAGGAAGCTTGGTTGTGATAGTTTGGAATATTTTCAAAATGACTTAATTGAAAAATCCTCAGTCGAAAAATGTATAATAAAATGTCCTAAGCAATTTGATGGATTGATGTGTATGTTGATATGTGAACGTTGCCCTTTTTTGTTAAGATGATAACTTATAGACGGTTGTAGATAAATTGATGAAATTTGGAGGGCTTATTTTCAACATAAATATCTCGAAACAGACGCAAGAATTTTTTGAAATCACATTACATTTCGTTTCAGCACTTTTATAATATTTTAAAAATGAGTTTTTTTTAGTAAAACTTTTATCTCTAATATAATTCAGATTTGATGCGAGAATATAAAAGATGTTTTTATTCTAGCTGGATTGAATGACCTATAATATAAGTATTGAAATTAAATATTAAGTGTCTGTTATCACAATTATATATTTTTTAGGATGAGATACCCGGTCATTTTGAAAGTGTATCATTTTCCCATGATACGTCACCTTCATCAAATGATGCATAAGCCGAAAACCCATTGTTTTTGGAAGAGGTAATAGAAGAGAAAATGTCGTTCAATCAACTGGATGATGAGAAGATACAAAATATGTTCCATAAGCAACAGCAGACTATCAATGCTCTGAAGAAAAGACTGCAGATTGTTATGAACGAGAAAAAAAGCTGGAAAGAAATCAGCATAATGAGTACAAAGCACTATTGGCTTCATTATTCACACAGGATCAAATAGAAAATCTATTTAGAAAACAAAGAGCCGAAAATAAGCAAGGACCATCAACAAACTGGTCAAATTCCACGATTAAGAAGGCTTTACGTTTAAAATTTACGTGTGGTAATGCAGGATACGATGAGTTATTGAAACAAGGCTTTCCTTTGCCGTCACGCAGAATTCTAAGTAGAAGAATTGAACACATAAAGTTCAAGCCCAGAATTTTCGATGAAATGTTCGAATTCTTAGAACATAAAGTAGCACACTTTCAGAGCGATGTGGATAGAGAGTGCTTAGTGGGTTTCGATGAGGTTGCCATCGAAGGAGGAAGAATGTTTGACCCACAAACTAAGGAATATTTAGGTGATGTTACTCTTTCTCCTAAGAGTAATGATACCGTAAAGCATGCGTTAGTGTATGTACTAATGGGCACTGGTTCACATTGGAAGCAAGTCGTAGGTTATGAGTTTACTGATGGTGGCTTTGATGGTGCTTTACTGAAACCCATCATTTTACAGATCATCTCTAATGCTAAAAAAATCGGATTGAGAGTCAACAGCGTTACGTGCGACATGAGATCATGCAACCAAGCTTGTTGGAATGCATTTGGTGTCACAGCTAGCAAAAAGGCCGGAGTTTTAAATTCCATCCCTCATCCTCATCCTCGTGGTGAGCCCAATCGACGATTGTATTTTTTTGCTGACGTGCCTCATTTGTTGAAAAACATGTTTGCGAGCATTGTAAATAACGGTAAAATGTTTATACCAGAAGATATTCAAAAAACTTATAATTTACCGACAAATGTTGTTGATTCTAATCATTTAGTAGAAATGTTAAATCTATGAGAAGATTTAGTTTTCTCATTGACGCCAAATCTCAAAGTAGAGGACGTTATTCTGTCAAAAAACAGAACTTTTCTAAAGTTGAAGGTAAAAAGGGCCAAAAAGATTTTAAGTCCGGAGGTAAGCGCTTCCTTTTTTTTTTTATCAGACGAATATAGAAAGCCAGAATATGTAACAACCGCATGGTTTGTTGGCAATATAGCCAAATGCTTTCGCTTGATGACATCCAGGAATTTACAAAGCGCGATCAGCAAATTTCAGCTTGAAAAATACGAAGAAACTATTTCTTTTTTGACGGAAATGATAGATCTTTTGGGCAGAGTTCAAATTGGCGAAAAAAGAGTTTTTGAACCACTCCAAAAAGGTTTTATGATATCTACAATGTCAGCTAATCAACTCAGCACTTACTTATTAGAAAAGAGAGGGTTTGAATTCGTTCTCACCTGTACATTCACTCAAGACTGTATTGAAAATTTGTTTAGTGTCATTAGATCGAAACACGTAATGCCGAATGTTCTACAATTTAAATACGATCTTCGTTTAATAGTACTTGCACAGTACAATAAACCGTTTCGCTGTAGTAACTACGAATACGATGATAGTGAACACCTTACTGAATTTCTTGAAGTACAAAAACCAGAAAGTAGAAAGATTACCGCAAAGGTATTGCAGGCACCGAGAATTTTCCGACCTCATTAATTCAAGCTCAGCAATTCAAATAATTTGCCCACAAAACCATTATCAGAATTTCATGTAATGCCTGCAGCTGTTGAAGCGTTGAATATTTGGGAAGAAAATGGTTTATATCGCGTGGCGGGATATTTAATTGCAAGTATTCAAAAAAGGATGGTTACTTGTGAATCCTGCATTGTGTCCGTTGGTTCTAAGAATGTAGTTGATTTTTCTTATGCCAAATTCGTAGCTTACGAAGAGTTGAAAGAAAACACGCTTTTCTATGTCAACGAGGCGACGTTTAATATGTTCAAAGAAATGGACAATATTTTCCGATCGTGGCATCCAGCAATTCAAAAGTGTAAGAAAGTAAATTTGTACGATTTTTTCTTACCTCGGTTCCTAAAAGTTCCTACGTCTCACATTTTACCATGTCACGATTTGACAGACAAAATTTTACGTAGTTTTTTACTTTTTCGACTGCGAATAACTAGTCAAGCTAAATAAAAAGAGAAAGGTAAGATGTACGACAGCAAAAGCATGGCCATGCACACCACTTTCCAATAATAGGATTTAATATGATCGATAATTATATTTTTGTACAGATTTTCAAATAAATTATGTTTACAAATTCTATGAAAATATCTTTTCCCCGACATTACTTGATAACTAATTTACTCGTATTTTTGAAACATAAAAATTGCATGGTAAATATATTATAATATTCCACTTGAAAGTTATTTTCGATTTTTTAAAGAATATTAAATTTTCTTACACTTCCTCATTTACATATTTGGTCATTTTTATATTAAGTTAAAATTTGTATCTAACAAAGGTATGCATCTTTTCTTTAAACAATATTATTTTCAGTGAATTGTAAAACACACAGGTTCAAAAGTGAGTCATTCACTCTATTATTCACTTAACATTAATTTATATATGTGCCAACCTTCTTCTCTTGATTTTCTATAAAGCCAACGACGAAATTGAAAATTTTGATTTGAATATCGCGCGTATTTTAGAACTTCCGATTCCGGTTATGTTACACCAATCAAACTCGGAGTACAGTTGTCTCAACTCTACTTTGAGGATCTCTAGGCACCGCCATTTGCACATCTTTTATTTCAACGCTTTCCTACAAGAGGCGCTGCGAACGATGCAAACGAACTAAATCCAAATCTATGCGTCCAAATTTTCCACAGGCAGCATGGAAGCGGGGTCTATATATTTATATATAATAAATTATATATTAGGGTGGTCCAAAAAAATTATTTTTTTGATTTTTCAAAGTCTCACCCTTGAATTTTAAAAAGAATCGTAAAAACTTAAAAACGATCAAGTAAATATACCATGTGAGCAGTATGAATCCTGAAAAATTTGTTCAAAGATTTAATTTACCCCCAACTTTGCCAAAACACACCCCTGAAGACACTAAAAAGTGATTTGTAAGTGTCTTTTCTTTTTTAGATGACAGTTACTCCCAGTGGGACCCTGCGGTGGTTGTTAACCTTTAGTTTTTAATTATATATATATATGTACACATATATATTTGAATGAAATTTAAATATTAGTTATTTTCCAATCCTAGTTAATTTGCAAATTGAATAGATTTTTTCAATCGAGTCTTATTCATAGGCCTGATTGTGAGCCTACGAGGTGCTCAACCAATACGACCACCTCCAAAACAGTTCGAACTAAATAGATCGGCTTACTTCCAGCTCACACGTGAAAATATTCCACTTTTCATTGGAAATTTTGCCAATCCAAAAATAGATTAAGTAATACTTAATTATCTTGCGCAATAAGAGATTGTATAGTTTAAATCTTCGATAATGAAGAAATTATATTTTTGGGTATATGAACACGACTGATTTTATTTATAAAAAAACACAATAAACATAATAAAATACAATCATGTTATATCACAATGAAATAAAATATTGTGAAAATTCTAGTATTTTCGGAGAATTTGTGAAATTGTGTAAAAGTGACAGATTTTGCAAAGAATTGTAGTTCCTGGTAGGTTTTTTTCTTTTTTTTTTATATCGTTGAAAATCGTGCAAAATTACAAATTACTAAAACTTTTTCTCTCAAAATCAGATGCTTTTACAATATTTTAAATTTGATATTGTACTTTACTTTAATGTATAAAATTTCTCGTGAAAGCTCTTGTTGTCTTATCTACACGCTAAGTATTTTTTTTTGCAGAAAACAAGAAGCATTTTTAGCACGTTTTCAAAAAAAAAATTATGCAAAAATTATTTCAATTCAGCCTTTAGTATTTTACTCTGCCTAAACGATATATATGATCAGAATTGCATTTTTAATATATTTCATTAGTAATATATAAAGATAATATAAGACTCTATATAGTCAATGAAAATGGTTTGATTATCAACCTTCTTGATAGATTATTTTTGCAATATTATAAAACATTCAATTTTGATAACATAGATCACACATTTAATAGTCCAGTAGTCGTGAAAAATGATATAACTGTAACAAAAAAATAGCGAAAAAGTCGACTTTGTAAGATTTTTTTATATTTCGAGGTCATTCAGGCAGATTAAAAAATATTTAAATGGTATTATTGCTATGTATACGAGGCGGGGATAGAAAAATTCTTTTTTTAAATGAAACTTTAGCGGATTTTAGATGATATGTTTTTCACCGATTTGATGAATAATTTTTTTCTAAGTTATGAGTATAATATCCTTCAAAGTTTGTGACGCAATTTATAAATAATCTTTTGAAAATGAAAATGGACAAAATGGTGGTGGTTTTCTGAAAATCTTTAAACTCAATTTTTTTAAAAAGGTCAACGTTTTATTTATTTTTGAAACAATTGAATTTATAAGAACTTTGAAAACAATGTTTAATGTGTATATCGATATGTGAACAAATTTTTGGAAAATTTTATTTTTCAAAGAAAAATACAATCATAGCTGACTTTATTGATATTTCGCTAAAAATTTCGGAACAACACAAGATTGAGAAAAGTGACAAGAAACTTTTTTAAAACTTTTCGAACAGAGCAACTTTGCTTTTGATTTTTTCCGTATCTAATCTCGTTCTTGCCAAAAAATTCTAATTTTCATTTTTCATAAAAAGAAATCTAATTTTCTCTTCTCGTAGTTGCGGGTACAAGATAACCTCTTATTGAATGTATGCACCATAATAGCACCTACTTAAAATAAAACGATGGCCTTCTTTAAAAATTGAGTTTAAAGATTTTTCAGAAAAACCGCCGCCGTTTGGCTGTTTTGAATATTTAAAATTTTTCTGGCAGATTTTGAAAGTGAACGAAAAGATCTATCAGAATCTATAACAAACAGTGAAACGTTTATATTGGTTTAGATACTGAAACACGTCAACACCAAATTTCAACAATTTTTTTATAAACTGCGTCACCAACTTTAAAAGTTCTAATGGTCATAATTTAGTGAAAACAATTTTTTGTCTAATTGGTGAAATACGTATCGTTTAAAATCTCTTGAAAAACAACATATTTTGTACCGAAATAATTCTGTGACTTGAGTCTACAGATTTTTTATATCTAATAATGCAGTTCAAAACAGTTTTAAATTAGCAAAAGTTAAAGTAAGTAGAAAATATATTTGTCGCTTCAATTTGTAATTAATCGTACGGTCTCAAAAACTCCAAACACCGTCTTATCACACTGTGAAAAAAGTCTTACATTAAGTTCAATTTTGGTCTGAAAGCACTGACATAAGCCCAAATATCGGCTGAAATTCTGAAAAAATATAGAGTAAGACTTTTAGAAAAGGCTGCTTCTAGTCGTCCCGAAAAATTGGCGATGCTAGAAGAGGGGATAGGCTAGTCGTCCCTAAGTTTGTTTAGAAAAAGACAGACTTATGTGTACTATACAATGAGTGAAATAGAACAAATTTTAAGATGCAAACACATCCAGAAAAAGCTGGGCTCATTTTGAATCGGATATTTACAAAAAATGGAGACCTTGCATTTTTTATTAAAAAATGGAGTTAAATTGAGTTTTTAAACAAAAGAAAATTACACGAAGTTGCCCCAGCAATGACTGAAAGAAGAACTACAAAAAATAAGACGCAGCAAAAGTAACCCTAGCTTCTTTCTGTGCATTAAGACTTTTTTGTGCAAATACAGCTTTTCATTCATCGCTATCTGTTTTGTACAAGTTGTCTTTCAAAAAATTGTGTTATTTACATTTTCCACAATATTTTCTTCACTTCATTCATAAACGTCTTGAATTATATGTTTCACTTTCATTATAATTTTTATTGAGTGTTCTTCAAAATATTAACAATAATTTCATCTACATCTATCTTAAAAGAGAATCTCTTTCATAGGAATGATTACGATGTTAAGACTGCCAGCACCATCAAAACCAGAACCTGAAAAGTTTGAAGTAAACAGGCCAGCTTACTTCGTACTTGCACGTCAAAATCTTCCATTGTTTGTTGGAAATTTGGTGAATCCCAAAACCACCTAATTTTTATTTCATTCTCTTGTAAATCGAATAAATTGTTATACAATTCTTCGTGAAACAAACAATTATATTTTTGTCTACAGATACAATTTATGATATAATCAGAAAGGTTTATAATTTTTTCAAAATCATACTAATAAAACATTTTAAAGCTGCTTTAATCTATCTAATTATTGTGTACTGCAGAGTGAAATTAAATGTATTGTGAGTCTATTTTAGGATTTCGGATACAGCTTAATTTTGTCAGAATTGATTAAAGATCACTTTGTGTGAAAAATGATACAAGTTACCAAAAACTAAAGAAAGATATTATATCAATTTTAACTACTATTTTTTAAAGTTTCCATGTTTTCAATGTGATCTTTAATATTTTGAAAGGAAGGAGAAGAATTACCAAGTTTTAAAAGTTTTGTGTTTTTGTCTCTTTTAAATAAAATAGATTAAATTTTCTTTATTTTGCTTAAAATTTACTAAATCTTACTCTACGTCATCATATAAACCGAATTTATAAATTTTTAAATTGGTAATTCTGCTCAATTAAAATGGTTTAATCAAAAATAAGCAACTTTTTTTTTATTCATAGGTATGCTCATGGCTCGAAGCCTTTCAGTAATTCCACTACGACCAAAACCTTTACGGTTTGAAGTAAACAAGCCAGCGTATTTCCAACTTACAAGCGAAAATACTACAGTTTTTGTCGGAAATTTGGTGAATCCACAAGAATAGGTTCAAAATTGTAATGTAATTCTTCGCGGATAACGCGAATTGTTAATTATTTAATTTAATAATCTTTTTATGTCTTTATTAATAAATAAAGAGATATATTGTCGATTATAAATTAATCTCAGATCTCACATTTATTCTATGTTGCAGTAAAATCATCATGAGTTTTCCATTAGCGAAAAATATTTCTAATGAATCCGTTCAGTTGCGATTGAAAAAAAAACATTAATCATTTGACCCTATGTGTTTACACCCAAGTTTGTCCACATTGTTACACACCCGGGGTGCCCACTGCCCGCCTCCCTTTTTCAATTTTTTACATAATTATGCAATTGAAATCGTATCCTTGTCGCTTATTCCAATAAGCACAAATTTTAAAGTGATTATTAAAGGCACAAAACACTTAAAAACATAAAAAACACACTGCAAACCGACGCATAATATTGCTTTTCGGGTCGCCATACACAGAGTGTAATGAATAATTAATAATTATTTGAATTATTATTTATTCTATTAAGAATCAACACATTTTACGTGCACGAATTAAAATAATAACTTGATAAGAAATTCATAATTCACTCAAAGTTGAATTTTTATATAGTGGGTACCCTTGTACCCTAGGTGTGTGTGTGACGTATGTATACTTTGAAGTCGATTATTTTTGCGAAAAAAATCCTGAATAAATTTTAAGTACACCGTTCGATTAGAATTGAGACAAATTTAAATTTTTACTCAACCTACATGTAAAAATGTATACTGATGTGCACCTGGGGTGTGCTGAATTCGAAATCGAATCGAGAATATTTTTTCCAGATATAAAAAAGGATTCGACGTGAAGCATAGAAAATTATTAATTGAAAACAGATGTATTCAAATCTTAACAATATGGGAACGTCAATTAATTACGTACGGATGAATTTTGTATACCCACTCCCGCCCTATTATTGCGATTCGTAAGATTGTTGTGTCCCCTTCTCTCCCTTCATACGTAAAATTTTATATTTTCTACTTAATGCATTAATAATACGATGATTATTTTTATTGTTAACGTGATTTGAACGGATATTCTTTCGATTCAAAGGAATTTCAAGATATATTAAAAGACTACAAAGTACTTGAAAGGATTACAAAATTTTTACGGAATTTAATAAGATTTCCAAAGCTTTGTAGCAATTTCATAAGATTTCAAGGGCTTACAAAAGTTCCAGGGCATTTAAACACAATTTTAAAATGATTTTATAAGATTTTAGGAGTTTGAAATAATGACCTAGCACGATTTCAGAGAGAGTCTTAATTTTTTCAAGGGATTTTACAGGATTTTAAGATACTTCAAGAAGTTTAATGAGATTTTAACAGTTTTCAAGAAATTTCAAGACATAGCAAAGGATTTTCACGGATATTTATGGATTATAAGAAAGTAAGAAAGATTTCTGCGGATTAAAAAGGATTTCAAGGAATTTTAAGAGATTTCGAAATATTTCAAATGAAGTCATTTTAATTGAAGAGATGCCTAAGTATTTTTACATACATTAAAGTATCTCAGAAAACTTTAATGAGATTTCGAAAATTTGAACGGATTTTAATTTCAAGATATTTTAAGATTTTAGAGGACTTCTTAAGATTTCTGAATATTATAAAGAAGTTTAAGGGATTTAGAAGAATTTTCAATGACTTTGAAAAGATTTTAATGGATTTTAAAGGGATTTCAATGATTTCAAGGGATGTAATATTTCAAAATATGTCTTAGAATTTCAACGATTTTAACCAATTTTTAGCAATTTTAAGGGATTTCCATAGATTTTTAAGGATTATAATGGATTTTAATGGGATTTTGAAGATTTCAAGGGATTCCAGGGCTTTTGTCATTAAGTATAGATATTTTCACATCTAATAATGCAGCTCAAGACTGTTTTAAACTGGTCAAATTTAAAATAAAATAATAATATAATAGCGCCTTCAATTTATAATTTATTATTGGTATGATCTTAAAAATAAAGAAATCCTCTTATCAATTCTGACAAAAACGTATTTTCACAATAAAATATAATATATTACAATAAAGTACAGCAATGTGAAATTTTTTTAACTTTATGTAAGAGGTTGCACTTTCTGGTGAATTTTTTTCACACAAAAAACTCTTACTACACACCAGAATTCATTGATAGAATTCTGTCACTTTAATAAGATTTGAAAAGTATTTGAAAATGTTTACATTATTGTACTTCATTGTATTTTACGGTATTTAACCACGAAAATACATTTTTCAGTGGAAAAATAAAGCTTTTCACTTGAATGTCATCGCTGGCTTACAAAAATTTTGCAGTTTATATTTTTACAATCATTTCTTCATTTTACTCATAAACTTAATGTTTTATATAAATATAATGGCAAATTTTGTTATATTGATAAGTAATTATTATATTTTGGAGTGAAAGAACTATTTGTGATATAATCAAAATAAGTCTGCAAGCAAAATGGTCACATTCATTTCAAAATCATACTAATAAAACATTTAAAGCTGCTTTAGTCTATCTAATTACTGTATAGTGCAGAGTGAATTTAAATGTATTGTGAGTTTATCTTGGGATTTCGGAAATTATTCTATTTTTTCAGGATTGATTGAAGATCACTTTGAGTGAAAAATTATACAAGTTACCAAAAACTTACTACAGAAATTATATCAATTTGAACCTTTTTAAAGTTTTCATGATATAAAAGTGATCTTTAATTTAAATTTTACTAAAAGTCTTCACACAATTCAAATGTATAAATCTTGGATTTGAAAACTCTACTCATAAAATATTGTTTAATTAAATGAGAAAAAATTAAATTTCATTCATAGGTGACATCAATGAATTTCGATCCATTTCAATAAGCGAACCACCAAACCCGAAACAGTTTGAAGTAAACAGGCCAACGTACTTCGTGCTTACACGCAAAGATACTGCAGTATTTGTGGGAAATCTGGCGAATCCACAAAAGTAAACTAGAATATGTAACATAATTCTTTCCAAATAACTCCATTATTTAATTTGTTAATATTTTTTGTCTTTATTTATAAATAAAAAGATAAATATTGTCGATTACACATTAAACTAATATCTCACATTCATTCTACCTTCTCACTATTATTTTAAATACAAATAATTTTTATATCTTTTTATTCTCTGAAAAGGAGATATGCAACTAAGAAATTTCAAACATAGTGGCCGAAGGACAGGAAAAACCTAGAAATCAAAGAACAGTCAGGGCATTTTAATAGTTAAGGAAAGTCGAGGGGAAGTCTTGGAGAAGTCAAAGATTTTAATAAAAATCTTTAAAAAATCAGGGACTTTCTATTAATTTTTTAAACTGAGAATGTAATTTTCCATTTTTGATTGAAAATTGATCCTATTTAGTTGAACATTCCTCTTTTTTGGTAGAAAAATAATCTTCTTGGTGAGAAATGTCCTCTTTTTAAAATGTAACTGTTTGGTTGAAAATGAATTTTTTTGTTGAAAATTCATATTTTCTGGTTGAAAATTGAACTGCTTCGCAGAAAATTCACCTTCTAACTGAAAATGTCCACAATTTGGATGATTTTTTTTTCTTGACTGAAAAATCTTTATATGTTCAAAATTCGTCTTTTTGGTTGGAAAATTCATCATTTTAGTTAAAAATTCAACTCTTTGGTTGAAAGTCACCTCTTTGTTTGAAAATTCATGTATTTTGTTGAAAATTGGTCTTTTTTGGTAGACAATTAATCTTTTTGTTGAAAATTCGTCTTCTTGGTTTAAAAATCAATTTCCTTTAGTAGAAATTTCATACATTGTGGTTGAAATATCAACTTTTACATTTTTGGTTAAGATGTCATCTTTATAGGTGGAAAATTCTACTATTTAAAAAAATTTTAACTATTTGGTGAAAATTTAATTATTATGCTGAAAATTCAACTATATGGTTCCAAAGTGAACTATTTTGTTGAAAAATGTCTTTTTTGTTGTTGAAATATCAACTACTGCATTTTTTGTTGATTGAGAATTTAACTGTTCTGTTAAACATTCGTATATTTGGACAGAAAAGTCGTCCTTCTGGATTGAAAATTCATCTTTTTTGGTTGAAAATTTAACTGCCTTTCAAAATAATTAAATTATTTGTTTGAAACTAGAACTGTTTTTGGTTGAAGTTTAATCTTTTTTTTTCATTGGATCCCTTGAATGAAAATTCATCCTTTGAGGTTGAAAATTTGACAATTCGTTTCAAGATTCAACCGTTTTGATTATAATTCAATGATTATGTCGGATATTGAACTATTTTGTTCAAAAGTCATCTTTTTCGTTCGAAATTTCACTGTTTTGTTGAAAATTCGTCCGTTTGGATGGAAAATCCATCTTCTGTGGTGGCAGAGTCATCTTTCTTGGTAGAAATAAATAGTTTTTTATTCTTAAGGATAGATACTTTTATTTTGTTAATGATAGATTCTATGTTAAAAATGTTAGAATTTTAAAATGCTTACCTTCGAATATTAATGGTCAGAGAAACTGAAACTTTGGTCAGGGAAAACCAGGGAAACGTCAGGGAATTTCGAATATAAAGTTTTGCGGCCAGCCTGCTATTCGTACCGAAATTTCCTTATACGTAGCCATGGCCTTCAAATAGACAATAAAGTAGATCATGAAAAAGAGATTAAAATGCAAAAATGTAAAAAGGTAGAATTAATAAAATTATATGGGTATGTACTCTAATTTAGAATTTTTTATTTGCATGAGATTTGCATTTATATCTACTTTTTATATGTAAATTTTTTCATCAGCCTCTTCATGTCTTTGCTCGAAGTTGGTGCATGTTTTTATTAATTTTTATTACTTAATTCTTCATTTTATCAAATCATGTCTTTTGTTTCATAGAAGTTATTCTCATCAGTCGATCTGCACGAGTATCTCAGCTTAAATCTGTTACTTTCGACGTAAAAAGACCAGCATTCTTCACCATAACACGTCAAAATCTTCAATTATTTATTGGAAAACTAAAAAATCCAGAGACTGTTCAAAATTAAAAATTTTCATTCTGACAATAAGACTGTAATTTGGCACATAAAATAAAAATATATTTATGAAATTGGGTGAACGATTTATTTATTCAACTCACATTTCTCCTGAATTCCTAACGATTCTTGGTACTCTTATTACTAATTTAAAAACTAAAAGAGCATAACCCAAGAAAATATTGAGAGAAATACTTAAAAAATAAAAAATATCAGGATTTTTTTTTATTTAAAAATAAAACCTTTTTTTACAAAAAATCGTAACAGAGTATAATTGATGAATACTGCATTGCATGCGATTTTGCAAGTAGAGATATTGTATTCGAACTAACATTGCTTATTAAAAAATATCACAGAAAGAAATTTAAATCATTGTCTATTATATGTGTATGTTTCAGAAATTGTAATTGCAGACCGAATACAAATTGAAATTGAAATCGCGCAAGTAAATGTTGATCGGCCGTTTTACTTCTCCATAAGAAGCAAAGTCGATGGAAAAGCTGATGGAGAATTCGTGGAATTATTTGCGGGATCAATCAAAGATTCATCAATTTAATGTAGTTGAAAAGGAAAATTAGCAATCCTGGAAAATTTGTACAAAGTCGACTTACGTAATTTCATATAATTTATTAGAGAATTATTCCAAACTAATGATCTTTTGTAATCAAATGAATGTAATAGAGTAATAGAAAAATGACTAGCATATATATTCTATTAATAAGCTATTAAATGTATTATTTTAGAATTACACTAGATAGCAGAAATTAAAATTTATCTAAGGAAAGACAAAAATTTATCAATAGATATTTTGATTCAAATATATAATTTCTGCTCGTAAATAATAAAAATATCATGTTCAACAGGCAATTTTCGTTCATATTTTTAGAAGAAATTTATGAAAATTTAATATAAATATCTTTATATTCTATGGAAAAGATCTTTCCCACTTTTTTATAATAATATTTAGATTGGAGTCAAAAAAGTTTTTAACAATAATTATGTTTTGAGAACATTTTTTCTTAATGATAAGACTTTTATAAGTGAATGCCTTAAAAAAAATGCCAAAATATATATTTTGGTCCGAAAAATCTGGTTAACGAACTTGTTCTTCATTTTGGGACCCTAAAAAGAGTATCAAAGGTTGATTCGATTGGACAAATCCTTCAAAAGCTATCGTGGCTACATCATTCAGGTAACCATACAGATATACAAACTTACAGACATACAGACATACGGACATACATACATACAGGCATACAGACATATAGGCGTACATACATACATACATATATACATACATACATACATACATACATACATACATAAATACATACAAGCATACATACACACATACATACATACATACAGCCATACAGCATACAGACATACACCGACATAATTTTATGATTTTTGGACTCTGTGAGTGCTGAAACGTAGAGTTCCGTTGAAAACTAGAGATTTAAAATTTGGATGATTACATTGAGAATGTAAAAATATTCAATCTTTATGGAGCCAAAAGAATGCTGATTTAATTTTTAACCCATCATTTCTAATTCATGATTCTGAAGTAGTTAGGTGATCGCACATTAACAATAAATGGAATGAAAAACTGTAAGCAATTTTGGTTTCTTGGTGATCACAAAAAAAATCTGATAAAGTCAAAAGAAACATTTAAAAAATCTATTTCAGGGTCTGCTTATCAAAAATGGAGATGAGGTAAGTACCAGTCCCACTTTAGCATTTTCATGATAAAATTTTACCAGTTCATTGAACAAATCGAAAAAGAAACATATCTTTTATTTAAAGCGTATAATTTTATGTACAAGTTATGTTAAAAAGAGATCTGAATTATTTGCGTCGATAATGACAATTGCATATTTATTTTTATCAACAGTCAGTTTTGGAAAAATGGTTCACCAAATTCTTCAGTTCAACAATTTAAAGTTCACAAAATAATTATTTTCTTTGAAAAGCGTTTTATATGCATTTTTCTGATTTGCAATGCTTTAAGTCAAAATACTGATTACAATTAGAATCATAAAAATCAAGATGAACATTATTTTCAAATTATAACTATTTATATTAGAAAGAAGTATAAAAATTGAAAAATTTCAATTTCCAAGAATTGTAATTTGAAATTCTTAAAGAGAAGTAAATTTTTTGTTCTTATGAATAAAAATTATTAATTACTATTGGCAATCTGTAAAATAATGATAGTTAATACTTTAAAGGATATGAAATATGTAGTTTTTTCAAATTGAGACTACATCGGAGTTTTGTACATCTTTTAAAAAAACTGTTTCTTAATCTCTTCCGGAGTTAAGACAAAGTTTTATATACATTTTCTTGCATTATATATTATATGAAGAGAAACGTATCGTCACACAATTCCGTCAGTTTCTGTTTCAAAGAAACAAAAGTGCTCTACTCCCTATAGTAGATATTTAGATATTGAAAACAATTCCCCTTAAAAATTGTCGAAAAGATTAATTTTTTCTGATAAACAACAAGATTCTTGTTATTTGTCGGTTACCAAAAATGTTTCCAAATCATAAAAATTAAAACTTTATTTTCTAAAAAAGGGTTTGACTTGAATAAAGAATAGTCAGCTACAAAAGCAACGCATTCAAAGCATTATGACTATTCTGAATTTGGATAATTTACAATAAAATAAAATAATTTTTAACTCATCATTTCCTCAAACAATTTTATCAGACTTTTTTCGAACTTAGTTTCAAGTTTTTTTTCTTGTCTGGGAAAAGGTTGGATTTTTTCCTTTAAATATATTCGGGTAAAAAAATGAACATATTATTATTTATTCGTAAACATTAGCGTTTATAAAAGGACTGAGATTCACTAACCAAATCGATAAATCTTGCAGACTTTTGAAGGATTTCAAGGAATGCAAAGGATTTTAACAACTTTCAAGCGCATTCGTAGAATTTTCAAGGATTTTAATAAGGAATATTCATGGATTTTCAACTTTTTACGAATTTTTGAAGGATTTCAAGGGATTCAATCAGATTTCCAAATATATAAATGATTTTGAGGAATTTAGAAAACTCTCAAGATATTTTAATACGTTTTCCAGAATTTCAGGATATATCAACAAATGTCATGGAAACCTGAGGACTTAATTTTTTTTTAAATGATAATAAAAGAATCATGCATAGTTTAAGACGCGATAGTATCCACAAAAAACCTATTGAATGCTTGTTTCCACATAGTAAAATTTGAAAATTGGAAACCTCTAAAACTGATTTGGTTCAAGTTTGATGCTCATGAAAATGTAATACTTCTAAAAAAGGATTAAAAACTAAATTTTCAAGTAGTTTCATCTGGTTGATAAAAATAATATAAAAAAATTAGGAAGGTTCGTGGTTGGAAATTTAGAAATTAAGAAACTTGGAAACAAAAATTTGCGAACTTAAGCTTTTGAAGTTAAACAAAATTAGTTTCAAGGCCTCAAAAATCTAACTATTTCAGGATTTTATTATTTATTTATTTTATTATTTGAATAATAAGTCCAATCCTGACTGATGAAGCCGCTTTCTGTCATATAGACATTCATTGCCGTATAGGGGATGTCTACAAAATCATCTGGTTCAAAAATCTGATTTCCAAAATGCTTCACTCTGAGACTTACAAGCACATTACAGTCGCAGAGGATGTAACGTTTTCTCACGGAAGCCGCACTTTCGACATCGACGGTCTTACCATGAGGCACACTGATTACTAAGAAGCGGTTAATTCGGTAGGATTTCCTCCTTCATATGAAAATTGACTGAATTTGTCAATCTTTTCAACATGAAAGAGGTTAGGCTACTTGCTCTGCATGATTAGTAGGAGTTTGAGGAAGAGCTCCGGCTCTGGTATAAATATTGTTTTGACCTTCTTCCATGCAACAGAGGTATATCCCATAGATATTTACTGTTCTGCAGAGAATTCCCTTTTTTGAATTAAAAAGTATTTGACTTGAAGTTTATGTATGTAGTTTGTTGAAAATTTGTCTTTACTTGGTAAAAAATGAATCTTTTCAGTCAACAATTCCACTATCTGGTTCAAAATGAATCTATTTTGGTTGAGGATTCATTAGTTTTGTCAAAAATTTACTTTTTTTGTAGTTAGGAACTTATCTGTTTTTTATTTAAAATAAATTTTTTTTTTCGTTGAAGTATCAACTGGTACATTTTTGTTGAGAATGAATGTTTTTTCATTTAGAACTTAAATCCTTACGGACCCTGAAAATTAAAACTTCAGTGATGGACTTTTAGGCTCAATTAAGGTACTTTCAAATTAAAATATTGATCTTTTATCATAATTTTTAGATTCCACAACTTAATAAAAATAATTCGCATAATCATGTATTATTCAAAAAATTCTTTTGTCTATAATTTATACTTTTTTATATGCGAATTTTTATTAGGGATACGTCGCACAGTGAGGCAAAAAAAGTTCCCGTGGACGAATCAATTTTCAGCCCAAACTACTTATCCAATTTCGAATTTTTTTAAATGTTCTAGTTCTAAAACTGACGAAGTGTTAGTCAATTATCTGGAGAACAATCATTGTCTGTCCTCGATTTTGGACGGATTAGTTCGAGAAAGAATTGTGAAATTTTTCTTACCAGCATTTCATAAAAGATGGAGATCTTCTAGTTTTAACAATGAAATTTTTGTCCAGAAAAACGAAAGCTGTTCGGAAGCTACATTTTTAGCATCTCAAGCATCTACTTCGCAACCCAGAAAAAGAAAAAACTTTAAAGAATGTTTTCAAAAAACCAAAAAAGGAGGTTTGAAATGTTGTAAAAAATGTGACAGAACGATAATGATGTACTGCAAAACATGCACTTTTTACGGATTTAAAATTAAGAAAGAGTAAATATGAACTCCTCAGGAAACGTTTTGAGGAGAAAAATTCTAACATTCTTCCACCGTACAAAACGATCACAAAGTCTAAAGAACATTGCTATCCACCAAATTCTTCAATAATAGTTAGCAAAAGAGGTGCTAATCCTAAACTTCAACTACTTAATCATACCGCTAAACGAATATAAAAAATTAAAGGTATCGAACCACCTGAGGAAACACAATGGTTAAAAATGAAAGTGAAGTACGGTTGTGATGGCACGTCTGCAATAGATTCATATCAATATAAATAGGAAAATTCAACAATTTCAACGTCGTCTATTTTTAATGTCCATGGTACCTCTTTGCATTACAACATCAGATGAAGTAACAAAAGTTTGACAAAATGTACTACCTTCGTCTCCAAACTCTTGTCTGCCTATCTTATTTCATTATGAACAGGAGACGAAAGAGAAAATTGTAAGGAAGTTGGGAGATATGAAAAACCAAATCAAGCGATTGAAACCCGGAAAAATTATCTTGAATGCTAACACTTATTTTGTTGAATATGACCTCATTTGCACCATGCTTGATGGAAAAGTGTGCCAAGTCATCACTCAAGCGTCTTCTTCCTCTAATTGCACTGTTTGTAGAGCAAAGACTTTAGAAATGAAGCACTTGAAAGTTGTTAAAACTAAGGAAGAAAATGTGGATACATTTCAGTATGGATTGCAAACCTTTAATGCTTGGATTTGATAGATGGAATGCATCCTTCATATTTTCTACTGATTGTCCTTTCAGCAGTGGGCGTGCAAAACAAAAAAGCAGAAAGAAGTCGCTGAGGAGAGAGAGACATATTCAAAATGAAATTCGCAAAAGCCTTGGATTAATCGTGGTTATAATTAAACAAGGTTGTAGTACTACAAATGACGGGAACACGGCTCGGAAGTTTTTCGAAAATTATCTAAAGGTACGTGAGATTACTGGTATTGGAGTAAATTTGTTAAAAAACTTTTACATTATATTACAAGTTCTGGCTTGCGGTGAAGCTATCCATACTGACCGCTTCCATGCATTTGCCACTGAGACTGCTAAAATTTATGTGGACAAGCACAGTTGGTACTTCCTGCCTGCATCTATGCTGAAGAAACAAAACTCATCTGCTAAAAAATGGCGGAATTATACACTTTCTTATTAATTTTGTTTAAATATTTGTTTTTTAAAAGTACAACATCTACAGTAAATGATCGTCAGTGAAAGATTTGTAGTTGATTCTGCTGAAGAAACGAAACTTATCTACTGAAAAATGGCGTCATTATACATTTGTTTATTAATTTTGTTTGAATAATAAATTATTTTTTCTAAAAGGTACAACATGTATAGTAAACGATCATCAGTGAAAGATTTGTAGTTGACTCTGATGAAGAAACAAAACTTATTCACTGAAAAATGGCTAAATGATGCATTTGTTTAATAATTTTGTTTACATGATATACAATTGTTGTTTAGCAGCAAATTATTACAGTGAACGACCATTGGCAAGATACTATCATTTGATTCTCCTAGAAAAAACGAAATGTTTTTATTGGAAAATGGCATATTTATGAATTTGTTTATTACATTGTTATACACAATAATTATTTAATATTACACTTCTTATAATTTCAAGTAAACATTATTTTCTTCAATTGCCTTTAAAAAATATCAGTCAAAAGTACTTCGTTATCGCAAATAGAAAAGATATACCTTTTGTTCACTAATCTGTTTACAACAATGCGAAAAAGTTTGTTATTCAGCTTACACTCACAGACCGCATTTTACATAAGTTGCTTGCTGGATTCTGACCATTTGAAGTCAGATAAAAAAATTGCGAACAAAATGGCAACCATGAAAAGACAAAATTAAATTTTTATTCATTTTTTTCGTAAAATAAAAAATTTTGCAGACAAATTTTGTTATAGTTCGAAACTTGGAACAATGCAAAATTTCATACACTTTTACTTAAAAAAAAACGTCCAAATCGGATGAGTAATTTAGTCTGAAAATTGATTTGTCCACAGGAACTTTTTTTGCCCCACTGAAATTAGACCTATATTTTAATTTCTCATTTTTGAACAAAACTATCTAAAATATTTAAACTTTGCTAGAAGTTACTTTGATGTAAATACTTTGTCTTTACATTATTAAAAAAATTCAGTGAATTACGGTCATGGCTAAAACGACCGTGACAATAATTTCACAACAAATTTGAATCGATAACATTCTCTTGTTTAAAAAATTGACCATTCTGAATCGTATCTTTATTTTTTCATTCATGAAACAACAAATATTTTAAACTGTAACTTTTTCAAACATCATATTAAAGTTTATATTCAAAATAAACAGTATCGTCCTTGGGTCGCTCCACGTCCTCAGGGTACACGAGACTTTAGCCGGATCATCATATTGAATTCGTCGCAGACTGGCCACCCATCTCACGGTCGTGAGACGTGGTTACAGCTGAAGTTGTACCTTAAACTTGATTGAAAAATGGATACGCGGATCTGTATTTTTTTTTCACTGCATGAAGTATTTTATTACAAATATTTATTATAAATTATTTTTGAAAATTCGTTTCACGTAGTGGTATCTGATGCAACTATGTAAGGAGTGTTCATTGAAAATCTTATTTATCTGGTTGTAAAATACAATTTGAAATTCTTTAATTGCGATTTGGAACATCCAGCAGAATATGGTGAAATTCCTGCTGACAAGGAGAATATCGTTTTGCTGTTGTAGGAACTATGATAAAATACTGCAGTTTGAACATTTCATCATAGTTTACAAAATATTAAAAATAAAAAAAATCTTATATTTAAAAAGAGAATTTTGTTCAAAAATATTCAATACTTATTTAGAATGATTTTTTATGATGCGTTTTTTCATAATAAGAAGAAAGCAACGCAACTATGATTCTGATAGAACTGACTGAATGTTCACATTATTAAAGATTACACTGGTTTACAAAAAAAAAAAGATGAGGACTATTTGACAAGACCACTTTATCCTTATGTATTTTGACGCGCTGAATACGAATCCGAGGACAGCTCAAATGGAGAATATTTATTACACACTTTGCCTGATCTCTTCTGGGCATTATATATAATGCCTAGGCAATCTTTATAATAGAGTATTACATACTTTGCCTGGACTCTGTTGGGCATTATATATAATGCCTAGGGATTATATACTTTGCCTGTAACATATACAAGAAATTGGACAAAATGGCTTCACCATCTGGCCTTAATCCTATTTTTGTGATTTACACTGGATTTCCAGGGCCCTTAAATGTTTCCATATTATATAATTGAAATTTTGATTGGATTTTTTCATTCAAAACAAAAGAAAATTGAAAGAGTGGCTAGTTGATTATAAAATCATATACTTGAAAAATGTTCCATTTTACGTCTTTATTTGTAAGCGTACATTTTCAATTTAAAGACTTTTATAATGCAGCTTTCAAGATTGAACAATCAAACATTGAAAGCGTTTTAAATTAAATTTTTGAATAAAAAACGTTCCCAGGGTGGGCACTTTTCAAATAATTCTCCCTCTCGTCTTTCTCCTGGTTGTCCCAGTAAAAATTTGGGATTACTCCCGGCTTAGAAAAAAAAATATACTCTCTTTGCGAAACCCACATTTATTTCACATACGAACAATTGCGGAAGTCTATGAGTATTAGCAAACCTTCTTGCAAGAAATCTGATAACTTATAATAATATAGTAAGTAGGATAAGGAAATGTTTGTGTCTGATAAAGGAAAATAAAGGAAAATAAAGGAAAATAAAGAGATATGTTTTATTATATACTATCTTTAAAATTTAAATTATTTCAAGTGAATTTCAATAGTATATTAATTATTCATTTTGACGTTGTTAATTATGCTTTTTAAAATAAACCTAGTCAAGTTTCAATGCAAAATTATAATTTATGAATGGGCAAAATTATAATTTATGAATGGGAAAAATTAAATATTCATCGTCCAACATTCAAATTCAGAAGTCTAAAATTGTATCCATTCACAATAAAATAAATCTTTCAATTACTAAAGTATCAATTTCAGATATTTTTATCTATTTCGATTTTAAAAAACACATTTTTTAATTTAATGTTAAGCGTAGAAATGCCTTTTTAGATTGAACTTAGTCTCTAAGTTTTGTTTTTTATCTTCAAAGGTTTGCTTTTTTGAACTATGCTACCTGTTTCGTAGTTTGACAATGATTCGGGAGTTCGTTGGTTCTGGTACGTTACAATATGAGATTGGTGGACTACTTTATTTCTATTAATGAATAATTTGATTGTTTTCGGAAAGTATCCCTTTATGCAATCGAGGATACCTAATTTGCCTAAAGTATACAGAGTCCCTAGCCCTAAAGCGGCGTAACCTAACTATTGTAACCATTTTAAACTAATTCCTTTCCAAGTACTAAGCCTTCCGCGGGTGGCAATAGTATGTCAGATATTTTCGGTCTTATCTAGGCTAACTCTGGCTTGCTTAAGTTCTTCGTGTGATATTTGTTTTCGAAGTTGTACGAATTTTTGTTCTACCCTGAAAATGTCTTTTTGTTCAAAATTTATCTCGTATGTTGCATTTAGCCATTGATTCATGAGTTGCAGCATTCAGTCCGTAAGTGATGTTTCTTACAAATTGTCTGTCTGTATTCTACTTGGCAGCTATCCATTTATGGTCCGTTGACGAGGAGTCTAAGATTAATTTAAGTATTTTTGTATGATTTGACAGGATGCTAGCTAAGTTTTTTTATCTCTATAAATCGTGTTAAATTCGGTGTTAATTTGTTTCATGTCGGATTTGCTCAATATTACGAACAGAGCTTTGGAAATATATCAACCACAACATTCGATAATCCTCTTTTTTGACGTTGTTTGCTTAATAATTAATAACTAGTTCTGCCATAGTAATGGTGGTGTCGATGGCTTTAATACGGTTTTCGGCGGATGTCATATTGATAGCTATAACCCTTTCCCACTCTTCATGAAACAAGTGTACTTTAGAGATTTCTTCGATGTAGATCTTTCTTTGAACTTTCTCGAGGGTATAGTTAGCATTGATCATTGGTGTTACGGCTAGCAGTAAGATCCAGAAGGGTGTTATTATCATCTGTGAAATAGGGCCTTTCCAAGAGTTGTCTAGTTTGTTAGACTTATGTTAGTATTGTTAATAATTTTTACTGTGTCTCCTGGTTTGTATAGGGGGTGTTTGTGAGTGATATTCTCGTCGAATCGTTTCTTCGTTTTTTCTGTTTCTATTTCTATTTTTTTTCCAGTCCTTCGCAAGTTTCCTTCGTGTTTCTTTTTCCACTTTCTCACTTGTTCCGGATACGTGAGGGTTGGCGAACACGCTACAATGATGGTATGTTAGCTTCTCTTCCAAACCTAAGTACAATGGGCGAAAATCATGTTGTTTGGTTCTTCATTGTGTTGATGGAAAAGTTAATAAATTTCAAATTGTCATCCCATTCATTGTTTCTCTCTCAGATGCTTATTTTTATTAGGTTCCCCCCGGCGGAGTGCATTCTTTCGATGTTTCCATTGGACTTCGGATGAAAAGTCTTGTTTTTACATGAGTGATTTGTAATGCTTCTTCAAACTGTTGTATTATTTCTGATAGAAAGTTTTGTCCCTGGTGTGATAGGATGGTTTTAGGTGCTCCGAAGATGTAGATGTAGTGATAGAGCAGCCCTTCCATTATTGAACTAGTTGTCTCATTAGCTATCGGGATTAATATCGTGTAGCGGGTTAATCTATCTTGTAGGTTCAGAATATATTTGTTACCCTTGACTGTTTCGGGTGATGGGCCGTATATATCTAGGGCTATTTTTTCATTGGGTTTCAGAGGAATGTCTGGTATGATTCCCTCATCTTGGTTCTTGATTCTTGTAGTTTTTTGCAATTGACAGATAGGGCATATTTTGACGTACTTTTTAATGTCTTCATCCATACCTACCCATTGTCCTATTTTCTTCGCTTTTCCAATGGTATTCTTTTCCACATGATGTTACGCATGTGCTTCTTTAATGATATTAGGTTATTCTTCTTTCGTTAATTCTCAGGTATTGTTAAAGCATATATGAAATCCTGAGTGGAGATACAAGTCAGATAGGTATTCCATTATTTCCTGTATCAGTTCCTTTTATATGTATCAGTTCCTTTCATATTGGTGTAAATAGTGGGTCACTGAATATAAATCTTATCAATGTTAGTTTTATGCTGATAGTTTCATCGATGAACCAGCCTTGTTTCCGTAACCAATCATCTTAATTATATTTTCGCATGTCTTCTTTTTTTATTACTTTCCAGAGTTTTGTGACGCCTTTGGGGTTTGTTTTTAATTTTCCTTGCGTTGGCTTCAAACGCCATGTCATAAAATCGTTGTAAAGTTCATTTTGTTGATAGTGGGGCGTTTAACTGATGTACCCAAAATTACGGTATCTGATCGCTGATTGTCAGTAGTTAAATCTATTCCGTCTAGCGCGTGTTGTAGAATATCGCTGGTGTGGATTGGGAATAGTCTGGATAAGCAGTCTGCTACTTTGTTCTCCTTACCTTTAACATATTCTATTTCGTACTTATATTCCTCTAGCCGTAATCGCCATTGTAAGAGTCGCTAACTAAGGTCTTTCACATTGTGTTACCAAGAATGAGTGCTTTGTGATCAGTTTGGATTTTGAACTTGTTTCCTAGCAAGTATTGACGTAACCTTTTCATTGCCCATACTATAGCTAAGAGTTCTTTTTCTGTGGTGCTGTAATTTTCTTCTGCTTTATTAAGGGTTCTGCTGATAAATAAGCAAGGATGCCCCGCCTGGGATAGCACTGCGCCTAATCCTTGATTCAATGCGTCGATTGTTAGAGTAAAGCTTTCTTCAAAATCGGGATACCTTAATACTGGTGATGTTGTTAATGCGTTTTTTAATTTTGCAAAAGCTTCTTCACACTTTGGAGCCTATAATATCCAGCTAATCCTAGGAATGATTGCACGTCTTCAGGTGCTTTAAGCTGCTTGAATTCCTGGATTGCCCTGATCCTGATAGAGTTTGGCTTAACTCCTTTTGCGGTAATGAGGTGGCCTAGGTATTCTAGTTCTGAACGTCGGTACTCGCATTTTGATGGTTCGAATTTCAAGCTTAAATGTTTTATTCTTTCCAGGAGAGTCAATAAATTTTCGTTATGTTCTTCCAATGTTTTTCTGAATATTACAATATCGTCAATGTGAACGAAACATTCTTTCCCCATTAGTCCTCTGAACGCACTGTCCATCATACGTTGGAAGGTAGCGGGTGCGTTTTTTAGACCAAATGGCATCATATTATATTCAAAATGTCCCTGTATAGTAGAGAATGCTGTATATATTTTGCACTCTTCCTTCATGGGGATTTCGTGGAATCCTGCACTATCCATAGTGGGGATTTGAAAGGTGATTGAGACTCTCTTATCATACCTTTTTTCAGTAATTCACTCGTTTCGTTAAGTGCGAATTCCGTATGTTTCTCGGGTAGTTTATGGGATCTTGAGTTGATAATTTTTACTGAGTTCAGGATTATTTCATGTTCAGTTAGATTTATACGGGGTAGGAGGTCTCCACCTAACGTAAAGACTTCCGAGTATTGTGTCACGATTTCTTTTATCCGTTCTCTAATTTTTGGTTGTAGGCTTTTTAGGTTCAGGCAATTTTGAAGTTTTCCAGTCCTTTGAAGTAGTTTAAAGAGTAATCACCCACTTTTTCGGCAAGATTAACGTCCTGTGATCCTACAGACGTAATTCTGCTGAAATTAATTTGCTCTAGTATTTTGATGGGTTTCTGGGAATACAGTCGAACTCGGATTTAAGGTCAGTTTTGGGGCTGTCCTTAGACCTGACCGACCCGAACTGAACTGGATTTAGCTCAACTCCGAACGTAAACAGTTCCAGTTTTGTCACGCCTTCGTGAACCTCGCATACCCCGCGCAGCTCCTGACAAGCCTACCCGCGACGCGGCGTCAATTCTCGGAAATGGTTAACACACCCCGCGCAGCTCCTGACATTCCTACCCGCGGCGTGGCGTTAATTTTCGGAAACGATGAATCCAGGGACGTTAAATCCGAGTTCGACTGAAGTTATTATATGGTATTTTCACCTTATTATTGTATATTGTGCATATATGTATATTGTATATTGCCAATCAGGAGTTTCTTTTTGATCTTCTACCCAAATTACTTGATTTTCTTCGTGGGGTACGTTGATTTCACAGATTTTGGTTGAGTTTCCTGGCAGGTAGTCTCCCTTGAAATATAATGGTAGTTTTCATTTGTCGATTATCAAATAAGTTTATGTAATAGCATATCTGGGGTATTTGTGGAAGAATGACAATCCTATTATTCCATCTTCTAATAATGGGAAGTTTCCTTCTACTATGTGGAATAGTAGTTTTTTCCAAAATACTGCAGATAAGTGGCTTCCGTTGTTTCGTGGTGATCATCTCCCATTGAGAATTTTTTATAGAACTTAAAGCTTTCTTGGTCGGGCTGTAAATGGCTTCTCTTAATTATGCTGATTGCTGCTCCGCTATCTACTAATAATTTGTATATTGATCCGTCGCTTCTTCTTCTTCTTCCATGTATTGATTTTCGCTCTTGTCATCTCTTCCTTTCTAAACACTCTTCTTGGGGTTCCTGATGTTCCTGAATAGTTTTTACTTTTGATGGTCTTTTTTGGAACTATCCAAGTTGAAATTTGTGGGGGTTTGCAAAACATTGGGAACAAAATGGCCAAGTATATCGCACCTGTGGCAGGACATCTTTGATCTTTCGCTTAGTGGGAAATTCGAGTTTGGTACTCTCGCCTGTTGGCGTGTGGTATTTTCCATAAGAAATAAAGGAATCAGGTCATGTAATGAATCAGAAGTCTCGTCAGTATCATCAGTCACGTAAGTTACACCGTTCTTATCTCGATACTTAGCGTATGCCAGCGTAAAATATCGATCTCGCTCCTATTACCTGATACGCGGGGTTATGGTTTGCTTTGGACGTATATACTTTTAATACAGTGGAATGCAAGGATATAGTGTATTACAATTTTCTTGATTTCAAAGTAATATTTTCTATTATTTTTGAGGAAAGGCAGTGCTCTGGAGCACTAGGAGTAACCTTACTGGAATTGCAAAACTTCGCCTCGCCTAACGTGAAGGTAACTTTGATTTCACGTTGGTCTCCTTCCTCAGGCAGTAAGAATGACTTATTCTCTTTGCAATTCGATACGATTTGTTTTTCAGTCAAATGTTTACTTTTTCCAAATTCGCTGGATGGCTTGATCCTCTCTGCTTGGCAGCTGGCAGTCCGTGGAGTTCCTCGTGGTTAACCTGGAGTTGTCACGCAGATCCCAGTGGGCACCAAATTTGACAAAGTCTTTACGACATTATTACGACATCTTGACAACAACTTTACGACATCCTATATCCATGTCGTTAAGGTGTCTTTACGATATCGTAAAGACATCGTCAGATCGTACGACGTATTTACGATATCGTATAGGCACCTTAACGACATGGGCATAGGATGTCGTGAAGTTGTCATAAAGATGTCCTAACGATGTCATAAAGACGTCGCCAAATTTTGTGCCGACTGGGATGCGTCTTCCGCCTGATTGCGGGCCTCGCTCAATTTTCGAATTTCGGAAAAACAGTGGTTTTACGTTGTATAGCCGCTACTCAATTCACCAACTATTTTTAGCCACCGTTTTCCTACTTCTCAGGTTGTCGAGTCACCCGTAAGTAGATCCGGAGTTCAAGTGAATTTCGTAAAATTCTTTCCCTTCTCATCTTCAATGAATTTCGTATAATTCCTTTCCAGGATTCGTCACAAGAATTGCTTTTATAGGATTTCTCTATTGTATCCGTGGATACAGAAATCAAAAGAGCAATCCTGGCAGGATCGCCAAAATGTTAAGCATAAAAATTATTAACGAACTTTTGTAGTGTCAGAACTAAGCTCCTCAGAGAGGTGGCGCTTTTTATATGCTAATTAGAGGTAGAGCGGGGGTAATTACCAGCTCGGAACATTAAAATGGTTTAAATCTGAACACTTCCTTCATAACTATCAGACGCACTGAATGAGGTATAATTATTGAATCTGACAGAGGAATGTCGTGGTAATGTCAATGGACTCAAAACGTATACACGGACCTTGAATTGTTTACTTATGACACGGATTTGGGTAAAAGTTTTAAGACCCACTGATATTGTAAACAAAGCATTTCAGACTCGAGGGGCAACGCTTGATGTTACCTGTAAAAATTGGAGAGCTTAATTGTGGAGCTGCAACCTCTGCATAATGGAAGGTATGTGGAAAATTTAGAACGCAGCTGTCGCGCTACCAAGAAACATCGGGTGGCTTTTGCGGTAAAATTTAAAAGAGAAATGTACTACGCTATCCTACACCATGTGATTCAGGATGAAACTGTGCAGTTTGAAGCAATGCACGAACTTTGTATAAGTTTGTCTGGTCATTAGGAATTATGTGTTTTATCTGAAGACGAAATTGAAAAACAAGCAACTGATCTGCTGCATAAATCCCCCACGTTCCTGCATCATGAGCTAGTGGATTAAGCTAAAATATTGGAATCAATTTTCGTTGCCAATTTCGATAAAGAAACACTGCAACCTTTACAGTTACTTAATACTCTCCAAAGATGGAATCTTAATTGTTTGTTTTTAAATTTGTGCATTGCATCTTTTAGAGTAAAGTCAGTTCACGGCTGTCGGTGGCCCTCGGCTCACTCAATGTGGCTGCACCCCTAAGTCATGGGTGTAGAGTGACCGTGCTCATGGCACTTTGGCACCTAGGGGTACGAAGGTATCCTTACGGCGTTTCGGGGACACCGGCCGACCTCCACGAGTAGGTAGAGAGCACAGAACGACTGGCTAGTCCGGCGACGGTACGGACGTCGCCTGAAGTTTCGGGACCCCTTGAGGGGGTTTCGCCTCGACTCGGGTTCGGCCTGGCAACCCTTTCCAGTAGGGCCGTCCCAAGTCTCCAAGAAAATGGAATTCAAACAAAAATTTTGCAAATCTACTGTTTTCCTCTTGAGGTTTGCTCTAATAATTTTTCATGATATCTGCAGCAACCTTGGTCCATGGTTTTTCGACGATTTTTTCCCCATTAGCCCTATTTTCGGTTGGTTACTTGGTTTTGTTCTTTGACAAACTTTACAATTTTTCACGTATTTCATTATCTCAGAATACATCCCTGGCCAGAAGTAGTACTCTGACATTCTTGCGTGCGTTTTTTCGGAACCAATATATCCTGCTTGTATGTCATCGTGATTTTCTTTAAAAACCTGCATTCGTTATTTTTTGGGGACGACGAGTTTCCATGCGTTAGATTCTGGTAAAGGAGTAGATTTTAGTGGGTTAGTTCTGTGAAAATAGAGCTGTGAAACTCTGATTCGCCATTTGTAGTGTTCTTCCGGTCTTTTTGTGACTTGTCTAATTTTAATAGAGTACCAGTCATCTGTTTTGTCGCCTACATCTGCTTTCGGTTTTTCAATACCATAAGATAATTCGAACGCTGTATTTTTTGCTGGTTGACCTGATCTGGAGAGAGCACCGGGGCCAAAATTTGAATTACCTTTACGATATATGACTTCGTAGTCATATTCTAGTTACACTAATGCCCATCTGGCTAATCGACCAGTGGGGGTTCTCAGGCTATGAAGCCACTTCAACGCTAAGTGGTCCGTGATTACTTGAAAGCTATAACCTTCTAAGTATGGCTTAAATTCTCGTATGGCCCAAACTACCGCTAGGGATGCTTTTTCGGATGCCGAGTACCGAGTTTCTGTGCCGTTTAGGCTTCTACTCGCTTAAGTGATTACGTGATTGACGTCATCAATTGTCTGCGTAAGTACGGCTCCTAACCCTGCATTACTCGCATCTATTTCGAGTTGGAAGGGTTTTGTGAAATCTGGACATGTCCAGATTTCCATTCCATTGGTCCAGTCCATTGGTTCTATTATTTCGGAAAAGTGCAGGATGAATTTTCTATACCAACTTGCGATGCCTATTATGCGCTGCAATTGTTTAATATTCTTAGGTTTAGGGAATTCTAGGATTGGTTGGATATTTTCATCGTCCATTTTGAGTCCTTTGTCGACAACGTTAAAACCTAAGTATTTGATTTCCGAGCAGCCGAACTCACATATGTCCGGGCTGATCGTTAAATTTGCATGATTTATTTTGTCTAATACGATATATAAATATTTCAAATGGTCGTCAACATTTTAAGTGAGAATTACTGTGTCGTCTAAATAACAAAAAACGTTTGGTTTCAAGTCTGGATTTATAATTTCATCCATCAGTCTCTGGTAAGTGGCTGGAGTATTGGTTGAACCAAATAGCATCCTTCGCTATCTACTAAATTTTGACTACTTTTGTTACTTTCCCTAGTGGTTTGAGGTTAATACTACCTCAGAATTTCGATTTTCTATTTATATATATATATGTTTTTGTCTTTTTTAATTAATTATTCGTCCCTTATATTTTCATTTTTTCTTTCCTCGATTTCTTTCACATTATTGGCAGGTATACTTTCTTTTTTATCTTCCGTTATTAGGAGGGGTAGTGAATGTAGGAATGCTACCATATGATAATAGCAGGCGGACTTCCTAGTAACCATCAAGCTTCTGAGTCATAGCTTAGGGTCATCCGTAGGACTTTTAGCATGTCTGTACCTAGAATGCTTACAGATTTTAATTTTGGGACTAACCTGAACATTAAGTGTTTCGCTTTTTCCCCGATTATAATTGGAATTACTACTTGTCCAATTATAGCGACCGTTGCCCCGTTTCCACCATTAATTTTCGCGAAACGGGCTCAAAAATGGAATATTTAGAATTATGGATTTTTTCCAGCAATTCCTTGGCAGCGTACGAATGTTTGGCACCTCTATCTACCAAAATACGAAATAAATTATTTTCAAATTTTGTCATTAAATGAAAACGCATCTCCGTTATTTCATCTTCATCCGAATTTAGAAATTCTGGCGTTTCGGTATTAGGTTGTAATATTTTTGGTCCTAATACCCGTCCTTTCGGTTTCCCTGGTTTTATGCATAATATGGGAATACTGTTTTAAAATGGTCCGCTATACCACAATGATAACAGTTTCAATTATTTGTGTTCTCATTCCATTTGGTATTTGAGTCCTGTTCTTTATCCGAGTTAGAACTTGTCCTGTCTTGTGAGTCTTTGTTATTATTGTTGCTCGATTTTCGATTTCTGTTACCATAATTCGATTTTTGGAAATTATGTTTACCGTTATTGTATCCTGAGTTATTTTTGACTTTTTCTACTGTAAATTCAATCATTGGGTCACTTTGACTTTGATATTAACTAATGAAATTTGATTAAACATTGGTAACATGTGGTTATAAGGATTGAATGGATATCGTGGTCTTTTGTTTGTGAATTTGGGTTGGAAATTTGTTTAGAATCTAGGTTGGAAACCAGGTGGAGATCTGTGTCTAAAATTTTGTTGATATTGATTTGGGAAAGGTAGTAATGGAAATCTGAAATGGGAGGATGGGTATCGATTTTTCAATTGTTTTCTACCCTGGTAATTTTGGTTTGGATATACGCTTTTGTTATTATTTCGACCATTATTATTTTCATTTTTATTATCTTCAACATTTTCTTGACTGTTTTACCCCCGTTGCTATTATTACGCTTTTGTTCATTTTAATCTTCGATTTTAGGTTCGGTTACTTGTAATACTTGTTCTTTGATTTTGGATTTGATTAGTTCAGTTTCCCATTCTTTTCCCAAGTCTTTGAATTTCTCAAGAGTTTCAAAGTCGTTACGTTTAATAGACATTTTATATTATATTCTCAAGTTTTCGTACGTTCTGCGCAATCCACATTCCAGGGGGTTTCCAGGTAAAGTTTAGTGAAAAGTTTTCTAATTTTAGTTTTCTCTTTTATTTTCAAAAGAGCTATGAGCTGGTCTATAGGGGTTTAATCTAATCCGTAAATTGTTTGCCCTTTCTCTAAAAAATATTTCCTTTTTTTGGTTCAAAAATTCGTCATCTTCTACGTTTAATAAAAGTTCCTCGAATTTCAAAACGGACTGTGTGTTGTTTTCTAGGAAAGAATCGCATTCGAAAGTTTCGTTGTTTATTTGGGGGAGATTCTTCGTCTCATTTCTATTTTCCAAACAAATAGTTTCATTTGTTCCTTTTCTTACGTTATTCCTTTCAAATGACGCACCTAGTATATACAAACCTTCGTGATCGCAAAACAATTTGTTATCTATTGGTTCGAAGGATCTGTTATGGGTTTGAGTAATGTCCGCGTCTAAGTTTTTGGTTGGAAGTGCAGCGGCACCTTCCATATCTAGGCTATCATGATCGCTTTCCGTGAATGTAGGTTTCGACATTGTAACTTTAATTTTCCCTGATCTCAATTTAAATTATTTTGCAATTGAGTAAGTATGTATACGGAATGGACACCCTATATATACGTCCGATTTAGCTTTCTTATTTGAAATTCCAATTTTCTTTGAAAAATTTTAATTGATCATTTAATTACTCGAGAGTTCGAAAATAAGTTTATTTTCATTGTAAGACTCTTTGTTTAGGAGATACGACGCGTGACCTTTTGTTTGACTCGCGACGGGACGTACTACGCGTGAGGACTCGTTACCGCGCTGGGAAGTTTCGCCAAGTGGAGCTTTTGAAATATTCAACGGAAAGAAAAATGTATGCTGCTTTCCTTTCAGGATATTTTCCGTTGTTTTTCATAATTCCGTTTTTATTTTTCAAAAACTAAATTTCTACTTTCCCAAAAAAAAGAAATACAATAACTGCTTCCTGATTTTACTTTTATTTTTAACGAAGTTTAGTCTATTCTTTTTAGACTCAAATGCATGTTTCCCAAATTTTTAAAAACGAAAAAATTTTTTATTCGTTTCCGTTTTGTTCCTTCTTGCGTATTTCGAATTACGCGTTTCCGAACATCGCATTCGATCATATGGAGAAAAATTGCGAGAAATAAACAGTAGATATCACATAATATATCGTTACATAAATCATGGCATGTAAAAATCAGAGCATATATAAAACAAAATCACTTCATATAAACATGTGGAATATCATGAGAACATAAGAATAATCATCTGTATAAATTTTCATAGGCACATATAAAAATCATTTCATAAATAAATATATCAGGTCATTGCTAAATATAAATCAAGAGATCAATTTTGAATTTGGCAAGGCAATGGGTCAAACAGCATGCAAGAATTACACCAGGTATTACGGAGATAATGCCAATGAGGGAAAGTGGGAGACGAAAGACCGACAATAAGGTAGAGACTCATTAATACCAGTGTTCATGATAAAAAAATAGGACCGGTTTTATTGCCACTTGCGATTGCCGAGAATGGTCCGTGGCGGGTGCCGGCTTGCGCGTTGAGATACTTGAAGGGTTCTGGTGTCCTAGGAACAGCCATTGGATGGTAATACGAGTTGCATTTAATAGTAATAATTCTGTTACAACGCGGTGCTCTGCAGGGGTTGACCTTTTATTTTCCTAGCTCCTAGCGGCTGAAGCTTGCTGAAAAATACAGTGTCCGAGATAAGGCCCTGGGAAGGTGCAGACCTCAAAGTGGGTGAGGCTGACTTCCTTTAAAGAATGCTGAGGGCTACGGAGTGGATCGCGGGTAAGCTGGAAGATCCGTCTGTGTTCCTTCGGCGTCCTAAAGAACTTCCAGTTTTATAGACTTCTGAGTCCTAGACGAGAGCTCTTGCGGTCCTCAACAACATGCCCTTATACCACCTTAGACAGCTAAACTGTAGGGTTGTCGTTCAGCAACCTAGGTTAGTTCCAGATACCAAAAGGGTATTAGGAGTGTCTTGTTTTGTTACAGGGTCCCCAAAACGGTCAAACCAAGGGCCTGCATACTGGCGAAGGAAGCCGACTTGGTCCCGCTGCTAGAACTATTTTCGAGAGATCTGATGGTGATAGCCGCAGATCTTAGAGGAATTGGAAAGCTAGTCATAGGATAGCCTACTTTCCATATGACAGGGAAATCAATCCACCAGAGGATTGATTAAGATATTCTCAAAACGGGGAATACCCCGACGTTTCCCAACTCGGTCAGGGAAGAAGTCAATGACATCACGCTCTGTACCAGCAGCTTTAGAGACAAAGTTAAGAAGTTGAGATTTTCAGACGAACCCACTCTTTCAGACAAGTATTCCACAGCACTGAAGAGTGCACTCTCGGAGGTGCCCAGGTCCATTAGAGATTTGGACAGCCTGGAGTTCGCAGTCAATATTTTCACGGAAGCCATTATATCTACGTATGAATGAAACTGTAGACCCACAAGAGGCCGAAAGGCTGGAGAGACACACTGGTGGAACAGAAAACTCGAAGAGCTTCGCAGGCAAGCCAGAGAAAGGTTCAGACAACGATGAGGGATGAATACAGGGGTGAAATACGTAACGCCAAGTAAGAAAGCTGGACCAACTTTTGTAAGTATATCGAGAAAAGGGAAGAGGTATCTACAGTGGACAAGCTGCTCTCTTGAGATCTGGATGCTATTCTTGATACTCTAAAATTGCCGCACGGAGGATACTCAGTGTCTGACGAGGAGACCTTGGCTCACCTGATCAAGGGTATACTTCACCCGAGAATTTCCCTCCCATCAGCCTTATGTCTTTCCTACTAAAAACGGTGAAAAAACTTGTGGATAGAAATATGCGCGCCTATAGGGCTGGCCACTCGATCGAATTGGCCCCGAGTGTAGCAGCAAACCTAATTGAAGGACAACTGAAGCAGAAAGGCTTCGCGATCGGAACCTCAACGGACATCGAAGGAGCCTTCAACTAAACCTTGAGAGAGTTGATCAGTGCCGTCGATTGCACATAGTGTGCCAACTGGAATCGTCGAATGGACCTGCCACATGTTGCACAACGGGAACCTAAAACGACTAAGGGTGATACCACTTTATGTGAAACTGTTGACACGGGATAAAAGGAAGGCGTTTCATCCGCTCTGCTGTGGTGCTTGGTAGTGAATGAACTACTTCATCTACTCACGAGTTAGGGCTACCAGGCTATAGACTACGCGGACGATATACTGGTCATCATGCGCAGCAGGCATCTTGATACGCTCCTCATGGTAATGCAGCGAGCACTGGGGATAGTGGATTCGAAGTGCAAGAAGGACGGATTATTGGTCAAGCCGAGTATGATGGACGCAGTCATATTTACCAGATGGTATACGTGAAGAACCATAAGTACACTCAAACTGCGAGGACAACAACTGGAAATCAAAGAACGACCTAAATATCCAACAATGGTCCCAGATAAGAAGCTGTTATGAAATAAGCACCTGGAAAACAAGTGCAAAAAGCTCATAGGGACCATACGTCTCTCTAGGCGAGGCATAGGGAAAAGCTGGAGCTTGAAACCGGAGACACTTATGTGGATCTATACAACGATTCTGCGACCCAGACTAGCCTATGCGGCGGTGGTCTGGTGAAGCAGGGTCGAACTGTCCACTGTGAAGTCTCGACTGGAAAAAATCAGGGAATTCGTTTTAAGAGGCGTCACTGGTGCCTCGAAGTCGACACCTACGGTGGCATTGGGGGTACTAACAGGGCTAGATCCCCTCTATCTCATTATCAAGACCGTAGCTGCGAGGGCAGCCTTGTCTTGTTACATCTCAAAAGAAAAAAATCCGTTGATCTTAGATATGAAAATTGTAGACTTCCTTCACATTACAATATCTTGACCTAATTCATCATTAATTTTTTTCTAATCTTTATTCAAAGTTTCTCTCTGATAACATTGTATCGATTTTTGTTTTACACTATTTGGCGCCACGTGAGTTTACCGATATACCTTAAGAACACCAAACATTATTAAGTACATTTTTTAATTCTTGACTTCCATGATGACTTTATTTTCTGTTTTACGAGAAATTAATGTAGACTATTGGTTTCTCTTTGAACCTTCAAATTAATTTTAAACAACTTGATCCACGGCTAATAGTTGCAGCGTCTCTAGCATCCATGCCAAAAAATGTTACATGAATTTCTAAACACGATACTGCTAAAATGGTAAGTTATTATTAACATCAAACCTTTTTTTGAAATTTACTCAACATTATTCACATAACTAAAACCTAATTATATTTCAATTGATTTAAAAGTTTGGAGACAAATCGAAATATCTAAAAAAAATACTCATCCTATGAAAAAAAATTCGTGATAAAAACTTTTTATTTTCGAGGGAGAAATCACCCTGTAAAAATTTACCCTACCTCACCCCTTCACGAGACCACCTGCAGCCTAACAAAAAAAGAAAAGAGTTACCAACAGCGAACTTCTTCTTTACTGACAGAGAAAGATAGAAGTCAAACTTTTGCGTGAAGCCTAAATGCATCGGTCGATATTTATGATTTTCATTAATAAACTTTTTTTTCCGAAAATATTTCCGCGTTATTTTAACATTTATTTTGAAATATGAGTGAAAAAATATTGATCTCAGGACTAACTTGATCAGCTGGTATACTCGTTACATGGCCTTAAATCTAAAAATTTAATAATTGGAAAGATTAAAGAAATTTCTACATCAAAAATTAAAAAAATAATACCAATTAAAAAAAATGAATAGAAAATGGTAAACGTAATAATGAAATTTGATCAAACCCACATTCAAATGAAGTTAATTTATTTCGTATTTTATTTATTTTTATTTTCTTAAAAAAAATTTAATAATAATAATAAACTACTAATTATAATGAATAAAATGTTTATAAATAATAAATGAAATATTTTTTATATTAAATTATTTAAAATTTTTTTTATTGGAAATAAAATGTAATTTTTATATACTATATAAAATAATAATTTCATCAATAAATTATTGTGAATACAATAATTTAAATTACATCAACAAAATGTCAATATTAAGAAGAAGCTTCGAACCCAAAATGATGATGAGAAGAAGTATGATTAAAATATATTCGAATTAATATAACTAATAAAAATAATCTTCTAATAATTACATGTAATCCATGAAATCCAGTAGTTATAAAAAATAATGAACCATAAATTTAATCTCTTAAACAAAAAGATGACTCTTTATACTCATATAATTGAATTAATGAAAATCCTAATCCTAATAAAATTGTTAATAATATTCCAATAATTCTTTTAGATTTATTTCTGTATAATAAACAATGATGTGATCATGTAATAGTAACTCCAGACGATAATAAAATAATTGTATTTAATAAAGGAATTTCATAAGGATTAAATTGATTAATATTTTTTGGTGGTCATAATCTTCCAATTTCAATATTAGGAGATAAAGCAGAATGAAAATAAGATCAAAAAAAAGAAATGAAAAATAATAATTCTGAAAGAATAAATAAAAATATTCCTATTCTTAATAATTTACGAATTTTTAATGTATGTAATCCTTGAAAAGTTCTTTCTCGAATAATATCTCGTCATCATTGAAAAGAAATTAAAATAATTACATAAAATCCTAATGTTAATATTATATAATTTATGTAATTAAATATTTTAATTCTACCAATTATTGTAATACATATACTTAATGAAATTAAAAGTGGTCAGGGTCTTCTTGTAACAATATGATAAGGATGATTATAAAAATATATTTTCATTAATTAGTTTCTGATGAATATAATGATCTTAAAATAGAAAATACATAAGCTTGATGACCACTCATCTCGCGGTTGTGAGACGTGGCCATGAATGGGATTTACCGCGGTCCTACTGGGAGCCGATGTCATTTCTTAGATGACAGTTACTCCCAGTGGGACCCTGCGGTGGTTGTTAACCTTTAGTTTTTAATTATATATATTGTGACGGGGTAATTTGTACCCCGCACAAATACATCTAAAAACAATAAAACTCAGCTTCAAAATCATTTTACTAGGGATATGAGTTTGGAATCACGGATCAAATCCACGGGCAGTCTGCAAACAGTGCCTTACTAGCCGAGAATATAAGAGTTCTACGGCTAGTATTCAAAAGAATTCTAGTCTTTGTAATTTTGTTTATTATATTTAATTTTAAAGATTGCTAACATCAATAACAACTTAAACTCTAGATGAGATATTAGCCTAGAATATGAGAGTTCAACGGCTAATATCACATCACAACGTCATGAGTAATTTTGTATTATTATTATTAACTTTCAAAAATTTACCTAGACTTTTACATCAAATTAAACCAGTTTAAAAATAGGAATAATTCATCACCTGTCAAAAGCTAGGGAGGTTAGGTCATTCGACGGGAACCAAAAATTGTCAGACCACGGAGTTCCAAGTATATGATTCTCCGTATTTACTCTAATTTCTTTTGTATTTCTTTTGTTTATTCCATATTGAACTCAGGTGGAAGGGTGGATCAGCCTCCCCCCCCCCACACACACAACAATAACAACAACAGTCAGATCCTATGACGATTGCTGCATTGGATGTCTGCTGTCACCAGGGACTACGACGAGGAGATTTTCCTGGCACATGCGTAGTGGAAAGGATTCCTGCCCGTTCAAGAGCGCTCGGAAAACCAGAAGCAAGCGGCCATGGATAATCTGCATGCTGACCTAAGTCAGCCCCACCCTTGGACCATGGACTAGCGGCAGGCGACGAAGGCTTGCGCGGCAGCTAGCGCATGCTGACTGTACGCCACCACGCTGCGGGAAACCGAACTTGGCAGTTGTCCTTCTCTTTTGACCGTCCTCTCACTCAGAAGTTCTAAGCTCTAGACGCGAGTGGCGCTCCGACTCTTATGAGAGGGAGAACGAAGACGCCACTCTAAGAAATGTCATTCGTAATTCCAAGGCGACGAGATATAAGCATTTTAAAACCAACCGAATCAAATTACGCTAAAAAGAAGGAACAAAAATGAGAGGACGAGCCAGAGGAGGACGGCTTCTGCCAGGCAGGTTCCCTAAATATGTGTTCGTCTAGTGTAATAACTTCTTTAATTTCAACGGTCATTATGGTTGACTCGCGCTTGGGATTTTGACGTTTGAATTTTCATGTATTTTCTGGGTCAGTATGGACCCCCACTAGAGCGGTATAACTCAATACTCTACTAATTATAACCTACTAAAATGTCAAGTGGTCAGTCGGACCACTCTATCTGAAGAGAGTTTTGTCGGTGTCAAAATGGCGGTACAGTTCAGCCGGTAGTAAATGTCGGCGTTTCCCAACTCTAACTTTCGCTTAAGTGGGGTGAAGGCCCACTCATTATAATTCTCTTGTGTTTAATTATTGGTCTGAATACTCAACGTGCTTTAATTATATTTGAGTGGAATAGAACAATGCGTGATTTGATTTTATTATAACCCTCTGGGTTAGTCTTTACCGGCCCACTCTACTGGAGCTATCGGGCAAGCTAGTGATAAAGTAAATTAACATACCATTAAAGTTTTAAAGAGAATTAAATGTCATTTTTGAATTTTGATAGTTTTAAGGTAGGAAAACTATCTGGCGCGTTTCAGGCAATTCATGGACTCATTCTGAGTCCATAATAAAGTAGAAATCAGAGTCAAATTATTGAAAATAAAATAATCAGTAAAATGCAGGTTATAAATAGCGCCCTACGTAGGGGCATTAGTAACGTAGAGGGAAGGTTAGAAAAAGTTTTGGAGATCGAATGAATTCGAACTTTTAAAGAATTTACTCCAAAATAAATTAAAATTAAAACTAGAAAAATAAAGCAAGTTAAATTCATAAGGAATTAAGTCAGAAAAAATAAAGTTCCAATTATAAAATTGTTTTGAAGTTTGAGGTGACTGTTTATAGCAGAGAGTGAGTCACCACACGTCAATATGAATTGAATAACGCGTGAGGTGTTGATAAACACTAACCAATTAATTTTCACCAAGTAAAAATAGAATGTAAATTTAAATCATTTTGAGACTAAATAGAAATGTTGAAATCAAACTAAATTATAATGAAAACAAAATAAAACTGAAATGGAGTTAAAATAACTTCTTTTTTAGTTTGGTTGAATGAAAGTACATTAACCTTCATCTGGTTTATAAAAACAAAGGAGGGTTATTTAACCTTTCGAGAGAAACAGTTTGAAAAACAATTGTAAATGGAATAATTTGAAATAAATAACTAAATTTTGATAATAAAAGTTAATTAAGCAATAATTATGTTATTTCCAGTCCAATTTCTCGGAACTTTTGTTCATGCTATTATTGATACAGGTGGTCATCGAAATTTAATTGGTCAGCAAGTACTGCAAAATGCCAACTATCTTTTGCAAATTGAACAATCGGACATAGCCTATATTTCTGACCTGTCATTAAATCAGATTCCAGCTTTGGAGGTTTGTAGATTGTCGGTCACGGTGGCCAATCGAACAGCAGAATTGGAATTTTTGGTTCTGGAAGATTTTAGTGACAGCTGTGTGCTGGGAACGGAGTTCCTCGAAGCGTTTAACGTCACAATCACCTTCAATTAAAAGGCAACCCTGCTAGAACTTTTTGATTTATCCTTTTTGCAGTATCAAGGATAAATGGCAAAAGCAGGTTGGCACTGAACTGGGGCAAATCGAACATAACCTCTATGTCACCTGACAAATAAGTCCCCTAATGAAACAATAATGATTATTATTATTTGATGTTATAATTTTTGACCAGTGAAGTATATATGTTTAATGGGTTTTTGTCTACATGGTCGATAATCAATATTTTGTGAATATTGATTATTAATTTTTTATGTTGTGAAAAAAATCTCTCTAGCTCCGCTGGGATTCGAACGTCAGATCATTCAGATTTCCGGTCAGATGCTCTAACCAATTAATTCTTTTAATTATTTTTTAATTAATTCTTTTAATTAATTTTTAATTAATTCTTTTTCTTTGAAAAGTCTAAGACTAGTAAGTTTTTGAATCCGACTTCATGTCTTTTGGTTAAAAATTTACTATTTGGTAGAAGTGGTTGCTAAAAATCAGAGACGTAATATCAGGGTTGCCACGAATTTCAAAATGTCTTTTAAATTAATTTCAGGGAAATGATGTTGGTTGCTGACGCTTTGAGATTAGGTGGAGCAATTTTGGGAAATCATCCAGACATGTTAGCACCTCAATTAATTGGAAGACTTCTACCGGAAATTGGAAATAACGTCAATGTCCGAATGTTGTTAAAAGCCTGTGATGCAAATGGTGTCAAACATTGTGCACTTTTGCCATTGTACCACTGTCTACACACACCCGGTGGTCCTCTCAAGGTACCACAATTATTTCTGATGATGGGGAGTACTTAAATTACGTAACATTTCAGAACAATTGAAGTAAATTTAAAAGAATTCAAATAGATTGGAAGAAATTTAAAAAATAAAAAAAAGTTCATTGATTGCCGTAAAATTGGGATGAATTTATAGGAATTTAAAGTAAACGAGAAGAATTCGATGGAATTCATAAAAATTCAAGGTGAATTAAGAAAATGCATATGAATTGAAAACAATTTAAAGATATGAATAAACTTAATTAAATTCAGTAAATTTGAAATGAGCTCAAAAAATTCCAGGGAATTCAAAAGAATTTGATGAAATGCTTAAGAATTCGAGGCGAGGTTAAAAGAATTTAGGATAAATTAAATAAAAACTTTAAAAATATGTTTAAAAATCCATTGAATTAAAAAGAATTCAAGTAAATTAAAAAAATTGAAGAGAATTCCAAAGAATTAAAAAGATTCCAGGGTGAATTCCAAAAAAAAATTCAAATCTTTGAAGTCCTTCTAATTTCTAACTAAATAAGTGAAAAAGGACTAGAATACAATTGAAGCTGAATTCCAAAAAATTCAAATGAATTGGAAAAATGGTAAAAATTTAAAAAAATGCCATTGATTACAATAAAATTTGGGTGAATTTAGAGAAATTTAAGAGAAATGAGTAGAATGATATGAAATTCATTTAAAAATCAATCTGAATTAAAAAAGCAATCAAATGAATTAAAAAGAATTCAAAAATATGAAAAAACTCATTTAAATGAGTAGAACTGAGTGAATTTAGATGAATTCAAGACTTCAAAACAATTCAGAATTAATTAATAATAATTCAGGGAGAATTCCAAAAAATATTTGAAAATAGCTTCAAACTATGGAAATAAATTTAAAAATTCTGGGAATCGTTTAAAATTTCCTAAAATATTTCAAATCGTTTTATGTCTTTTGAAATCCCTTGAAACTTTTTAACGCTCTCGAAAATGTCTAGGAATCCTTTAAACTACCCTAAAATATTTCAAATCCTTTGAAATCCCATTAAATGACTGAAATAAATTTAAATTTTCTTTGTAATTTTTTTAAATAACCTAAAATATTTTAAATCCTTTGATCATTTTATTAATTGATTCTCAGGATCAATTAAATAAAATTTTTTTAAAAGTCAAAACAATCCAAAGAATTAAGTGAGTCTATAAGAATTCAAGCTGATTAAAAAAATTCAAAGGAATTCCAAATAATTTAAAAGATTTCAGGATAAATTAATAAGAATTCAGGGTGAATTCCAAAAACTAATTTAAAAACTGTTAAAATTGTTGAAACCCTACGAAATATCTCACTTTTCTTGAATAAATTATTCTTTAAAGTCCACTAAAATATTATTAAATCCCTGATATTCTATGAAATCTGGCGATATTTCCTGAAATCCTGGAAAATTTATTAAAATACATTGACAGCTTTAAAAAACCCTTACAATAATTGAAACCCTCGAAAACCTGATAAAATCCCGTGAAATCTTTTAAAATATCTGAAAACCTTACAGGTCCGGTACAATCGTTCCATATCATCCGAAATTCTAAAAAATTCGTTATCCTTACATTTTTCAAACGCTTTGAAATCCAAAATTATTGAAACCTATTAAAAATTTCTCAGACTCCTTTAAAATACCCTGAAATACTTTAAAATAATTCAAGACAATTCAGAAATAGGTATAAAATATATATTGAATAGCGATTAACTCGGGAGTTATTTATTGATAGAAAAGTGAGTACAGTGACTTTAAAACAGTGACTATATCTTTAAAAAGTAACTAAAAAATGATTTGAGAAAAAAGTGACTAATAGTGACTGTGTAACAGCCCTGATTATTTGTTACAGTTACTTCTTACAGAAATTCTCTGATCTTTGGTATTGTTTCTCAAAATGCCTGATTCTTGGAAACTTCGAATATAGGGTACTATAGGGGATATAGGGACCGGTCTGTGAGAGAAAAAAGAGTAATGTAAAGTGTACAAAGTTGTTTGGAAATAAAATTTCTACAAAAAAAGCTTTCACACTTTATGCAAAGTACATTCCATCGACATAAATATTTACGAATATTGTAGAAAAAATCATAATGTCAATTTCTTTATCACCACTGAGTAAATTTGATCCAAGATTACATTTGTATAAATTTTTATATACATATACAACTTAAAATTTATTGTATGTAGAATAAAGTAAATCAAACTATATTACATATATTAAGAAAGTCAATATTTAGACAGATGGTGAAAGACTGTTTTGTAGACATTTTAATTCTAAACACCTTTGTACTTTTCACATTACTCTTTTCCTTAGCAGTTTACGCACAAATGAATTTTTTTGCGGAAAAAATGGTTTACCTAAAAAAAGCATTTGTGAAAAATTTGCGCATTGTCGTCAATTTTGACTTTTTGAGAAACCCCATTCTTAACGTTTTCAGAAAAATAGCCGCCATTGTGTAATTTTCGAAATTTTTTATATTTTCTTCTAAGCATTCGATAGATCTAGGATTCTCCCAACGTTAACTAAAATAGATATCCAAATATATGCAATCAGTAAAAAAAATCAGCATTTCGAAATAAAAATCTGTCAGTTTTCGACAGATTTTGACATTTGAAAGGTTAACTTCAATAGCTCGTAATTCTTACGGTAAATTTTTTTTCGGCTCAACTATGAAATACATATCCCTTTATTTTAATAGCAGAATGATATATTTAAAAGCCAACTTCTTCTGACATCATAACCTGGACCTATATGCATGATTTGAAATGGAATCGGTTAAGGGTATAACAGGTTAACAAAATTTTTTCTAATTACATTTTACGAAATTACTAAAAAAATCTTATTTTACAAATGTTAAGCTATGTATTTTAAATCGAAAAATGTTTACGGAAAAAATGGGCAACTTTACAAAGTGCATATTTAAAAGATAATAAAAATGTGGGTATATCCTTAAATATTCTTCAATTTTTACCATTTTTTTATTTGGTGTTCTACGAAAAATTCCACTTTACTTTTTAACACGAAAATATGATTTTTAAACAAAATTTCTTTGAAATCAATTTTATATTCACTTGTATTTCAATTTCAAGTTTCTACAATTTGGGAGATTAACTCTCAACTGTCAAAATCATTTCGGCAATTTCTGACAAGAATATAGAATAATTTTTTCCCAAAAAGGGTTTTTCTCTTTTTTAACATCAAATATAACATTTTCTTTTCACGTGTTACGAAATATAAATTATACCAACAGTTCACAGAATTGGTGGAGAAGTGAATGAAAGTGTGTCAGAAATTCTAACAATTTCAACTATATATTTACCGAAAAAATCAGAGAAGAAGAGAACAACGGTACTTGACTTTTTTGTTCTCTAATGCGTCTCGATTCGTTTGACGTTTCGTGACATTTCTAGGTTATGGATGGACAATAATAAAGGTCACTGGAAACAAAATACAGAAAAAACTTTAAGACCTACCTTGCAAAAACACTGGTCATTCTTCGCGGTGTTGGATCCGAAATAATTGCATTGCGCCACACTCGCGGAGAGCAAGAAGACGAGAAGTACATTGCACTTGAGTCTCATCGTAGTCGCGTTGATCACACACCATCAAAAATCTTCTCTCCAAAGTGAGAGAAGCGCAGGTAAAAGTCTGTTTTCGCAAGAGCTAGCACGTCTAGCGTCAACTGACGCATTAAAAGTTAAAACTTGGCAAGGAGCTCAACTTGGCAGCTACGTGTTCATCGTTACGCATCTAGTCACAAATTGTCGACAGCGAACATAACCAATCAGCTGAAACTATAGTTTGTCGTAGTCGGTCGGGTAGAGTTCTTCGTAACGGTTAACGCGTATTTTCTCATTTTCAAGTCACTCCCACTTTGTTTTTATACAACCAAGTGAAATAGAAAGCTTTTAGTATTTAGTTACACGTGGGCGTAAGCAATAAGTCGAGCTTTCCCCATGTTTGACACACATCGACTGCACACCGACTGAGTCGACACACTGATAGTCGTAACAATAATAATAATAATAATAATGATAGTGCCCCTGTCAAATGATTCACTCACCCACGTGCGATTAGCTGCATATTTTACATCATATCTACTACAGATATTTAAATATATGTTAGCAATCAGAAATATGCTCTTTGTCCCCAGAATTTGTATCTGCTTTTGTGTTTACAAATACGAGGGGCCAAGTTCGAGGCTCATTTTTTAAACAATTATTACGATACTATAATTAAAACAGAGGGTCACGTACCCAGTAACAACAAAAAAACTACATACACTCTAAATTTCAATCAGTCACTGTCAATTTTGACTGATTCAAATGAGCCATACTTAAATTACGTAACGGAGTATAAGGCCCTCTTCAAGCCCCCCACCCCCCTGGATAACAAACGTAACCAAATATTGGTATTGAAATATCTATCACCCTCCATGTTTAGTTTGAAGATTGTTTTTTTTTTATCACTGGGGTTAATAATAAATCCACAATTATTTTGAAACGTTTCGTCAGCTTGGTTTGCTGACCTCTTCAGGCTTATAAGTTTAAATTTAAAAATCACGTTGGTCATTAAAATTATAAAGTTGAAAAATAATTCAACTAGTCTGCGATTAAAATTGATCAACAAAAAAAAACAATCTTCAAAAAAAGTAACCAAATATTGCTACCCCCTCCCCCCCCTCCTTTGCTGTACGTAATTTATAGTTTGCAGAAATGATAAGATATGGGATTTGAAACTAATGGAAATTTTTTTTATTCAAGATAAAAATATGCTTTGCAGGGTGAAAACTTCATTTTCAAAATTCCCTGATTTTTCCTTGATTTATTTTTCATTTTCCCTGACCATTAACATTCAAATACCAGCATTTTATTCTTGTAATATTTTTAACATAAGATCTTTTATACACAGGATAAAACAATGTTTCAGAAACGAATTTAAAATTTTCAAATTTATTTATTTATTTTTAACAAAAAAATTACTTTTTCACTGTAAAAGATGATTTTTTAACAAAATACTAGAATTTTTAATAAAATAATTGAAATTTCAACCCAAAAAGATGAATTCTCAACAAAAAAGTTAAACCTTCAAACCAAAAGAAGAATTTTCTGTACCAAAATTGAATTGTCAATCAGAAAATATGAATTTTCAGCAAAAAATTAATTTTTAACAAAAAAATTAATTTTTAACAAAATAGTTAAACTTTCAACCAAATAGATAAACCTTGAAAAAAGATTCAACAAAGTAGTTGAACTTTTACCCATTCACATGAATTTTTCAAGGATCTGTTTTCAACAAAATAGTTCAACTTTCAACCAAAGAGATGAATTTTCAACTAAAAGTATGAATCTTCACAAAAAATGTATTTCTTAACAAAGTGCTTCAATCAAAATTTTCAAACAAAATAGTTTAATCCTCAAGTAAAGAAGATTAATTTTCAATAAGCAGACAGTGGCATTTTTATCCAAGAAAGATGAAATTTCTACTAAAACAGATACTAAAATAGATTAATTTTTTAATTAAAAAGACAAATTTTCAACAACAAAATAGTTGAATTTTCATTCAAAAAAAATTTCACTTGACTGTTTAACACGAAAATATGAATTTTAAACAAAATTTAAATTTTCTGCGAAATAGTTGAATTTTCAACGAAAAAGGATGACTTTTTAAGAAAATTGTTGAATTTTCAACCAAACAAATACATTTTGATCCAAGAATGATGTAATTTATACTAAAATAGATACATTTTTTAATTAAAAAGACAAATTTTCAACAACAAAAAAGTTGAATTTTCATTCAAAAAAAATTCCACTTGACTTTTTAACACGAAAATATTATTTTTAAACAAAATTTAAATTTTCTACGAAATAGTTGAATTTTCAACGAAAAAGGATGACTTTTTAACAAAATTGTTGAATTTTCAACCAAACAGTTGCATTTGTATCCAACAAAGATGCAATTTCTACTAAAATAAATCAATTTTTTAAATTAAAAAGACACATTTTAAAAAAATAGTTGGATTTTAATCGAAAAACGATTTCAGTTGACTTCTCAACACGAAAATATGAATTTTAAACAAAATTTAAAATTTCTACGAAATAGTTGAATTTTCAACACAAAAGGATGACTTTTTAACAAAATTGTTGAGTTTTCAAACAAATAATAAGATTTATAACTGAAAAGATAATCTTCAGGAGGAAGCAACTGCAGTAAAAAACGAAATATAAATACATATAAATGAATACAAGGCAAATGATCAATTACTAACAAGAATATATTAAATTTTTGCACATATACTGCGAGTTATTTGTTTCATTTGCGAATGTCTAAAAATGACATACATGAATGAAGTCCCCACCCCCTCTGTCGTCACTATTGCGGATTCGACGACTGACAAATCAGTTAAAAGTGACTTTTTAAATCAATCAATTTGACTTATTGATGAAATCAGTAATTTTAAATTATCCAATAGGAGGGTGGCCGGTGGTGTAGTCCTAAAAAAAAGTGGTCTGGCGGAACTTTCCATAAACTACGTTACTAGGTTGAGGGGGGGGGGGGCTAAAATTAAGGTCGGTAACAGGGGCGGTTATAAGTGGAAATAACATTTAGAACTTAGATAACATTTAGAACTTAAACCTAATAAGAAATTCCAACTATATTTTTGGGTAAAAGTTCATTTTTTTATTTAAAAGGCTACTATTATATTTTTTGGTTCAGGATTCATCTCGTTTGGTTAAAAATTCTATTATTGTTTTCAAATTGTATTATTTTGTTGCAAATGCAACTATATTGTTAAAGATTCATCTTTCTTATTCAAATTCAACTACTTCGTTAAAAATTCATTTTTTTAATTGAAGGTTCAATTCTTTGGTTGAAAATTTAAATATTTCGATGAAAAATCGTTTCATATTTGGATGAACAATTTTTTTTAACTGACAATTAAACTATTCCGTCTTTGGTTAAAATATTATTTTTTTCAGTTAAAAATTTAACTGTTAGGTTAAAATTCATGTATTTGGTTGAAAACTCATATTTCTTGCTAGAAATTTAATCTTCTTGTTTGAAAATTTATCCTTTATGGTTAAAAATGCAATCGTTTGGTTGAAAAGTCGATTATTTGACTTAAAGTTGAACTACTGATCTTTTATGTTAAAAATTCTACTGTTTTGTAGAAAATGCATCTGTTTGGCTTTAAAGTTTATCAATTTAATAGAAAATTAAACTGTTTGGTTGAAAATTAAACTTTTTTATTGAAAAATCATATTTTTGGGTTGAAAATTCAACTTTTTTGCGGATAATTCGTCTTTTTGGCTTAAAAGTTAAATAATCTACAACTGTCTTCTAAATAATTTGTCTTTTTGTCATGAAAATTCAAATATTTGATTAAATTTTAATCTTCTTTGTTTGAAAATTCGACCATTTAATTGAAAATGCATCTTTGTATTCTTAAAATTCCACTATTTGATTAGAAATTCAACTATTTGGTTAAAAATCTCATTCTTTTTGGAAAAGGTAACTATTTTGTTAAAGTCATCATTTTTGGTCAAAAATTCAACTTTCTTCGAAAAAATTCGTCTTTTTGGCTTGAAAAATTTACTATTTGTTTAAATCTGTCAATGCAACTTTTTGGTCGAAAAAAAAAATAATAAATACGTTTTTTCTAAATGATATTTAGAGGTTCCCTAAGCCCCGTAAGAAAAAAAATACATTTTTGTACAGTTTATTCAGAATCGTCAATATTGAGTGAATCGAGTTGAAACTCAACATTTCTCTTCAGAATTGGCTATGGAATACAAATTGATAATTAATTTTTAAATATTTCCGAAAATGAATGTAGCCCAAAATTATATATCAAAACATAGAGAAGAGGATGATTTTTTACGAAAATAGGTTAACAATGGAGGAATAAATTCTCCTAAGGAAGAATAATTAAATTTCCGACAGTTTATAGTATTGCCGATTTTGAAAATTCCCGACAAAAAATTGCCGTATTATAAAATATTTGAACTAGAAAATTCCCGAATTTAAACAATTTAACAAATTGTTTTTTAATAAATATTATTTATTTATTCAAATTACAATGAACAAATATTTTAATACAATTTTTTGTAATGTTTAAAGTTTTTAAAAATTATTGTTTGAATTTAAATAGCAATAATTGTAAAAAATTGTCTAAAAACATAAACTTAAAAACACATGCGCCTCGAACGAAACACTAAATTTCTCCCTTACATTTTGTCTGAACCGAATAACATTTTCCTAAAAAACTTTGCATGATTCAATTCAGCACTGATATATCTGAAAGTTAATTTTTTATTTTTATGTTTTTAATTAAGAATATTATTTTTGAGAATGTTTTTTTGTAATTTGTTTAAAATACTATGCACATTTTCGAACAAAATTTTTCATCCAGAAATATATTTTTACACTCTCATCAAAGTATTAGATTTGTGTAAAATTCCCCCCCCCCCCCCCCCGTTTTTGTCAAATATCAACGTTTTGAGACCCTCTGAACCCGAAAAACAGGTTTTTACGAATGTTTATGTATGCATGGCTGTGTGTATTCAGGTGAGTCTGTATGTATGCATGTCTGTATGCCTGTGAGCAAGATAACTTCTGAAAGAATTAATCTATTAGATTGACCTTTGGTACACTCTTTGAGTGTTGGTAAATGAAGGTCAAGTTCGTTTACCAGCTATTTTGAATAAAAATTCAAAAAGATAGAACATTTTCAAATTTTGGAGACCATTTTTTCAAGATTAAAAAATTCTATGTGCGACTATTCATAGAAATTGGAAATTCGAACAATTTACCCTTACGACTTTTTTGTATAAATGACAATGATCAGAGTTATCGCAATTTCAAAATTAAAAAAAAAAGTAAAAGAAAAACGAAAATTTTAAGCCAAACAACGCACGATATGAAAAAAATTCAGTGAAAGAAAAACGTTGCTTTTTGAAAGCCCTACAAGATTATCATAAGAACTTTTTGAATTTTTTTGAAAAATCGAAAATTCAAATGTTGAATGCACAACAAAATAATGAAAAATCAAACATTTCATTTTGCGGTCAAACTATGCAAGATGAGAAAAAATATGAGAAGACAAAAATTGTGCAACGAAAAAAGTTCTACAAATTTGTTATTAATTACTTTTGATAGGACCCGTAATTTTTGTTTTATTCGTTAAAAAACAACATTAAAAATAAAAAAATTAAATTTGTGAAAAAACAAAGCAAGATACGAAAAAAACTTAATGAACAAAAGTTTTTCACTAAAAAAAATCTATAAATTTGTTATTAACCATTTTTTGATGGAACACGTAATAATTTTTGTTTTAAACGTAAAAAATAAAATAAGACAGTAAAAAATATTGGACAAACGACACAAGCTACGAAAAAATATGAATAGACAAAAATTGTGCACCCGCAAAAGGTCTACAAATTTTTTATCAATCACTTTTTGATGAGAAGCATAGTTTTTTTTCAATCGTAACAAATAATATTAACAATAAAAAAAGATTCTGGAAAAACGACACAAGGTACGAAAAAAAATTAATAGACAAAAGTTTTTCACCCAAAAAAGAGATACAGATTTGTTATTGATCACTTTTTGATAGGACGCGTGGTTCTTCTTTTATTTATAAAAAACAACATGAAAATTAAAAAATACAAATTTTTGGGCAACCTTGAATTTTTTTGTTTAAATTGTGAAAAATGACGCGAGGTAAGAAAAAAAATCAATAAACAAAAGTTGTTCACCCAAAAAAGATCTACAAATTTCTTATAATTATTTTTTGGTAGGATATGTACTTTTTGTTCAAATCGTAAAAAATACCATTGAAAATAAAGAAATAAATCTTTTGGAAAAACGACACAAGATGCAATAAAATGTGAATTAACCAAATTGTTTTTTATGGAATGCGCACTTTTTTAAATAAAAACACATGAACTTTCAACGAGAAAAGATCAATTTTCAATAAAAAATATCAATTTTAAACAAAAAATGGAATAGTTATTGATAGTTATAAAAATATATTCTTAACAAAAAAGAAACGAATTTTCAACAAAATAGTTACATTTTCAACAAAAGAGATGAATTTTCAACTAAAATTATGAACCTTAAAGAAACAGATTTTCAACAAAAAAGTTCAACACAAAAGATGATTTTTTAAACCAGAAGATTAATTTTCAAAAAATGGAATAGTTACATTTTCAACCAAGGAGATGAATCTAAAACAAAAAAAATGAATTTTTAACAAAGCAGTTCAACTTTCAACCAAGTAGTTGAAGTTTCAACTAAAAAAGATGATCTTTTAACCAGATAGTTAAATTTTCAATTAAAAAGATGAATTTTTCATCAAGAAGATGAATGTTCTACCAACAAATATGACTTTTCAACCAAATTATTTAAACAATTTATTATTATTTTCAATAATATTCTCTTTGAACAACGTTAGAAACTTGCGATTTTTTTCTGAAATTTTCAACTTTTTTCCACTTTTCACTTAGTGACGTAATAATTAATGCAAGTTAACAAAAATTATTGTTTAAAATATTTATTATTGTTTATAACTGCCTTCTCTTAGATATTTGTTAGAAAGTTGCGGTTTTTTTCTGAAATTGTAAACTGTGCTGTGGCTTTTTATTTATGAACAAATAATTGATAAATATTAGAGGGAATCATTTTTCAAATAGTATTGTATTTTTTCAGAATGAATTATTTTCACTTTTTTGCCAATGTTTTAAAAATCTTAAGTTAAAAAAAACGACTATCTTACAGTAGAGATAAAAACAAAGAATGGAATAATTACGTGTAGGTTGGAGGAGTAGATCTGTAAATGACTTGTAAAAATTTTGTATTGAATTAAAACACGAAGTTTATTGCAAAGCGTGAAAAAAAATTTGGAATTGCACTTATTTTACTATCAGTCTCCACGTCCCTCCTATCCTGGATAAATACGTTGTCCTCGATGATAATATACATATATAGAGATTAAAAAGGTGTCAATCAAATAATTAATTGATTATAGCATCTCACGGGACAAGGTAGACTTACTCTGTTTTATTTCACAAAAATATATTCACAAAAAAGAAAGAGATTGTTTAAAAAATGATTCTCATTTTTATTTATTAATTTTTCATAACTAAAAAGCCCAAGCGAAGTTAAAAATTTTATAAAAAAGCGCAAATTTCTAGAAATTATATAAGAGAAGATAGATATAACCAATAATAATTTGTTTAAATAGCTATCTTTGCTAAATTTCATTAATCATTACCTCACTTTAAGTACAAAGTAGACATGAAGGTGAAAATTTGAGAAAAAATCGCAACTATCTGCTTTTTTTGGGACCTGATGCGAGATATGAAAAGAATGTACACAGAAAAGTTGTATTTCTTAAAAAGATTTTTAAAAATCTGCCCGCGCTCGATTATATATTTCAGTCGCGCTTCGCGCCCGATTATACATTTCTCTCGCAAACAACAAAGAAGAAAAACTTTCTATTGTATTTCAGAAAATGACGTTTAAATATTTAATGTTGGTGAACAATGAAGGACTACAATTTTAGTATTATACTTTATTTATTGAAAAAATTTTGAGATTAGAACGCTTCCAATTTTAAATGGTATAATTATGCATATAATAATCATATATTATAGTTTAATTACTAAAGAATAACAATCAGTTACGTTAAAAAACTTTTTTTTAATTAAATGAAAAATTACATTAAATAAGCAAATTAAAAAAATATATGTATTTAAAAGGTTACTACATAATTTAATTTTCTGAACAACTAATTTTGAAAATTATGAATACCTACTAATACGATTTGTAATTTTAAACCTTGATAAAAATATTGTTCCTTTCGAAAGTAGGTTTACTAGATTATTTTCTGGCACAAAAAAAATTAGGTATGTTTTTTAAAATTCATATTTTTGTATTGGAAAAATAGCGTTTTCTTTAAAAACTAAAAACGCTGATCATTCAGTTCTTGAAAGAGGTAATTTCTAGTATCAATATTTATTGACGCTATCTATATTGATATTTTGAGGAAAAACTTTGAAGAAAGTCTTCCTTTGATATGAATTTTCCTTCATATTGCTGTATTTATTCAGTATTTCAGCAAGTTCTTTTCATGAATTTGCAAATGCGAATTGTCACCTTCTAAATTCCTTTATAAATTTCCAATTCTAAAGACGATTTATATTAGAATCAACACTATAAATTAAAATCAGAAAAAACTTGACAGAATAAATTAATCAAGCATGCTTTAACTGAAAAAGCAGTTATTCCTACTGGCGAAACAGTAGTTTGAACAGATAATTCAGTCCATATTACTGGTAGAATGAAATAGTCACTTGAAATTACCTATTATCAGACAACAGAAGTGACTGATTTGCCTGCAATAATGAAATATTGAAATTATTTCGAGATATAAATCCTTCATTAAATTCCTACAATTTAATAAATAATTAAAATCAACCATAAATAACTGATTAACACGTTGGAAGTTGCGGATTAGATCAATAAAAAATAATTATTTGATTAGTGTATATAATAATAAATTTAACTATTTTTTTAATAATTCGTTTTTTTGTTGTTGTTGGAAATTGATCTTTTTTTTTTAATTCAACTATTTCATTGTGGATTCAACTGTTTGGTTAAAAATGCATATTTTTTGGTTGAATTGCATTGTTTTTAGTGTTTCATTATAGCCTAGGGCAGAGACGTTTATAGTTTCTGTCGGGTGTTTGTCCGTCCGTCGTACTTTTATCCCGGGGGGAGTTTTTGTATTTGTATCTTCATTTACGTAGACCCAACAGAAATCCAATTACAGTGTCAAAATTTGTATACAAAGTTCCAGAATTAATTACAAAATGAATTGATTTAAATTAAAATTCTAGATCTCTAATGGACAAAACATACTCTCTCGCATACTTCGTAAGACTCGCAAATGTACAATCAAATATGTGACCGTCCGCGAAGAAAGGGACGTAATGCGGAAAAATCGATTTTTATTTTCTTACGCCAATCGATAGTTTATGAGTTACTCTTTCATTTCCAATAATCAGAATTTTTAAGTTAATTACTTTTCTTGTTATTAAGCTACAAACATAGGCATGATAAGCGTACGCGGAGACCGAACGAGAGTCCTTCTGCTTTTACGAACGCATTCTCATAACGTATCTCGCACTTCCCACTCTATTGAAATTTCTACAAAATGCAAAATGGAACTTTAATAATTAATAAAGACGAAATCACAAAAACACTCGCCAACGAAACCTCAAACCAACCTACTTGTGTTCAAGAGGTTCAAGATGGAGCCTGACTGAAAACAGATGCACAGCCAAGTTGATGGCACTGCAATCAAGAGTTGTGAAACAGAGTTGGTTCAGACTAGATTTAAGTTTCGAGATATTAACCTTGTTGTAGCCATAAAATAAATTTCCAAGTTAGGGCCAAACTTGTAACTGGGCGATCACTTGGCAATTTCCAAACGGGTATTGTCTTGCATTTGTATTTATCTCAGAAAGTCCCGAAGACTAAATATATTTCCAAGAAACAAGATTATAAAGAAATACTGATTAAAGTACAAATATGGAATTTTAATACCAGAAAAACTGAGGCTATACAACTTCGTGGATTAGAGTCTACGACGGCAGGTAGTTTAGTGTAAGTCAGGGTAAGTCAGAAAAGCCCTGAAAGTGTCAATCAATTTCCGAGAAACTGAAGTTGAAGTTTATAGAACTAACTATGATTCTTGGCACTAAAGGCGTTTAGGAAAAATAGAAAAACAACATTTTTTTGCATTCACGTTATAGTTTGTAGGGTTACTTTATACCTGAAAGAGACATTTTTAACGGTCAGGTAAAATAAAAAATAGCAACTCTGAATTATAAAATACAATTATTCGCTATCACTAATGCTGCGATAATTCACACACAAAAAGAGAAAAAATGAAAAACAGTATAGTAGACAAATAAAAACGAATTCACAATATTGGTTTACCCACTATAGGTTGCACTTTTTGCCCAGCTAGGAACAAAACTTATTTTATGGTGATCTAAATCTCCCGACATATAGAAAGGTTTCGGATGACCGGGCATATACTTTTCTAACAAAACGCTTCTTGTTCCAGAAACAGAAGGTGTATGAGGCTTAAGAACTCCTGAGAAATAAGCTTTCTCTCGTCCTTCTATAAAATAGCGACTAGACCAGATATTGCCAGAAGTAACAGTAAGACGATGAATTAGGTCCGCACAAAAAACAATGCCATTCGGTAATCGTACAAAAAGGCGGCGATAGACAGGACCTCTTTCAGGGGTCTTATCAGTTTTAATTGGGCCCTCTAGAGTTCCAGTGAAAATACCGGTACCGGCTCTGTCAACATCATTAATAAATACAGAAACGAAGTCGCCTGGACGAACATCAAAACGATTATCATTATTATTGCGAGATATTGCGAGCCATTCGTTGAACATTGCATCTAACACTGTAAAAAAAACAGAGAATTATGAAGCTTTTTCTGACTAGAAAAATAACTCTTAGGAACTATGTACGATTTAAGAAAAAACAGAAATATAAATAACACAAAATAGTTTTGTGTAAAAATAGATATGTATTAATTAATTTAAGTATTTTATTACATGCAGGTCAGTATTTTATAATATGGAGATTTTGAATCAGATGAAAAGAAAATATATGTTGATCCTTTGGTAACTCTTTAGCACATTCCAAGAAGGCAAAAATTTTTATCGTCCACGTGGACTTATTTCATATTTATCAAAAATATACTTCTTCATTTTAGCTATGAAAATTTAAAAGTTCACTGATTGGTAATTCAATTTCAATCAAATTTAAGTCAAATTAAATATATTTTTTTAAATTTTAGTATCGGAAATTTAGTTTCAAATCAAACTTGAATGGAGTCAGTCACTTATTTTCCTTGATTTAAGCTGAAAATTGAAACTTTCACTTATCGGAAATTTGATTTTAATGAAATATAAATCAATCCAAATATTCTTCCTAATTTTAGTACTAATCGGAATTTCCATTTTCGAGGAGACACTTGCAGAGAGGTGATATAGCTATTTTCAGGTTTAACAGAATGGCCTACTTATTGTTTCAATAAGCGTAAAATATTACCTAATTGCGCTCGATTATTAAACTTTTGTCTTTGCCACGTTACCCATTTCTGTAAGATTTTTTAAATTAATATAAAGTCAATATTTCTATTAAATTAATAAATTTCTTCTAATCTAATTAGTAATTTTCTACATATCTTTAGTGGCTCAATTTTCTGTGATTGAATCAGTAGAATTTTACTAGCAGTTATTGAAATGTGACTAAATTATTTATGGATGGTCGATTAGAAATAGTGTTGTCGTTTGTTTCCACGACAAATTGTACGGAAAACATGCCAAGTCAACAAAGTCGCTCTCCCCATGATTGATACAATATTTTATATAACAAATGCAGCCACAGAAAAAATAGGGGTTTCATTAGAACGTTTTTTGGTTCCAAAAGAGCTGCAACAAAAAGGAACCTCTCTTGCTGAAAAGGAACCCAAAATGATAAATGGTTTCCGAATGAACCCGAAGTATGGATTGAAACGGTTCCAATGGAGCCCTTTTTCACTTCAGACTTGACTCACTACGAATAGTTTACAAGTTTATGGTGTAAATTTTACTTTGCAATTCGAATTAAGTAATATTCACTGGGAAAAATTTCATGAAGTAACTAAAATCATTGATATTAGTCATTATTGAAAGGAAGATAGTGCACATGAAATACGACCGTTTTTGAGGTCAAGTTGAACATCAGACGTTTTCAACTGCGCATGTACCAAAAAAACGCGGTACTATTCAAAATGATATAATATACACTTGCAATATTACGTTAATATTACATTTTCATAGGAAGGTCATTCAATTTAATTTTTTTTCAAAAATAATAAAAACTGTTTGTTAATATTATCTGTGTAATTATTCATAGTCTTGATTGTTTTCAAATAGGCCCGCGCTTTTCAGCACATGCGCAGTTGAAAATATGAATAGCCATCCATCGGATACCAACGAACGAAAAAGGATCCCTCAAAAAGAGTTCTATTGGAGTCTCAGTTTTAAATGAGCCGCTGATTATAAAAAGTGGAAATATCTCGTCGGTGAGTAAAGCGCAGCTATAGAAAAGTGCCTTAAAAAATTGAATATAATTTCACGTCTGTAAAAAGCAGTAGTAAAATATTGGCAGTAAAAAGCAGGACGACGGTACTTGGGCCGTAAAAAACAGGAATAGAAAAACTCGACGGTAAAAAGTGGACATAATAATAATACACGTGCGTGTCTACTTTTTACTGCCGAATGTTTCTATTCCTGTTTATCACGGCCAAAGTACAGTTGTCTACTTTTTATTTCTAATGTTCTATTACTGCTTTTCACATACGTAAAATTATATCCAATTTTGAGGCGCTTTTCTATAGCTGCGTTTTACTCACCTACGACATATTATCACTTTTTATTATCAAACGCTCAAAGGTTACCAACTTTTACTCGAGCCGCAACTTTACTGAACCCTCAGTTTTTTTTCTGTGTGGATATGCCCATATTTTTCATGCCTGTAGAGCCAACTACAAGTATCGCTTTTCAAGGTCATAGGTACGTATTGCCCCTTGCATGAACAGGGGAACTTCAGATTCGCTCCACAGGTATGTGAAATGGCCACATTCATTCATGTGTTATATCGGCGGATCCGTTCTATACCATCCCACGTCGTCCTTAGGCGATGTACATCTTCACGTCACATTTAGTGGCTGTACAGCTCTACGTCGCGCTGCGTCGCTGTACAGCTCCAGGTTCTGTGTTTAAGTATAGGACCTGGAGCTATTTAGCCACTAGACGCGACGCAGAGCTATACACCCACTCTACGTGACGTGGCGCTGTACACCGCCTAAATGTGACGTGGAGCAGTATGAAATGTAGGCGTCGATATAATAACTTTTATTTGATTTCAAGGCCTCTTTTCCATACTGATCCACGTCCTGTTTAGACGATGTGAAGCACCACGTCGCGTTTCGTCGCCAGCAACCAAACGCGACTCCATGATGTGGCGCTCTGCACCGTCTAAACATGAAGTGGAGCAGTATGGAATCTGGGCGTCGATATAATAACTTTTATTTTATTTCAAAGCCCCTCTTTCATACTGCTCCACGTCCTGTTTAGACGGTTTAGAGCACCACGTCGCGTTTCGTCGTCAGCGACCAAACGCGACTCCATCACGTGGCGCTCTGCACCGCCTAAACATGACGTGGAACAGTATTTAATCTGGGCGTCAATATAATAACTTTTATTTTATTTCAACTTCTCTCTTTCATACTGCTCCACGTCCTGTTTAGACGGTGTAGAGCACCGCGTCGAGTTTCGTCGCCAGCGACCAAACGTGACTCGATGACGTGGCGCTCTGAACCGCCTAAACATGACGTGGAACAGTATGGAATGGAGGCGTCGATTTAAAGAATAACTTATTTGGGTGAAAATAATGAGATTAAATAAAATATTTCTTAAAGCGATAGAGAATTCTTTTGTTATAGGGTTGTGCGAAAATGGTATATTTCTTATAGATATAAATATTAGATTACGTGAACTTACTAGTAATGTTAAGGGAAACCACATAGACAAAGAGTTGAATGAATATCTTCATTTTTTTTTATATATAAAAGCGATTGTAGAAAATTGTAAGCTGATTTTCAAGAATTTTATAATGAGTAAACTGCCCAATTACATGTATTTTGAATTGAGTGGAAGAACAACGACTGCGGATTTCTTATCTCAGAATTTTGCTTATCTGCTGGTTGTATTACTCAGAAAACCTTCAAAACTATATTTATGTAACTTTAGAATGTATTTATCACCTTGACTGGAGTTTAAAGGCTTCAATATGAAGTATCTTTTTCCCGATAAAAATGCAATAAAATTAAATCAATTTCGTTAAACTTCCCTCTCATGTATTTTTGCAAAGCCTTGAAAAATTCCACTTGGCCACTCACTCAGAGCGACAAAATGTAGTGTCTGTGTGAAAAATAACTTTGGTGCCATTTTATAGAAATTTTAGGCGCATACACATGAGAGCTATGGCTAATGGCTATGGTTCTTTTTTATTGTCAAAAAAATCAAATCTTAGGTTCTTTCCTTTAAATATCTTCTGGTTAAGGAAATGGACATATTTTTCATTACTCGTAAAAACTAGCATTCAGAAGTGAACTGAAATGCCGCAACTGAACCGATAAAAATACACCTATTTTTTTAAAGAGTTCAACAGATTTGAAATATTTCCAAGGATTTACAAGGATCTTACAAATTTCAAGCGATTTAAACAATTGCGAAAGATTTCAACGAATTTCAAGGAAATTCATAGAATTTCCAAAGATTTAAACATGTTTGATGAATTTTTTAAGCCTTTAAACGAAGAATTGTTATAGATTTCAAAGCATTTTTATAGCATGCTTTTAAATAATTTTAAACTCATTTTTATAGATATAAAAATATTATAAACATTTTGTAATATTTCTATAAATTGCGTATGATATTTAAAAAGTTCATGGATTTTGTAGAATGTCAAAGATTTGAAGGTAATCTCAAATATTTCGGTAATACGCGGTTGTAAAAAATTTCCTGGAATTTCAAAAGATTCAAAATGATTGTAAAGAATTGATCAGATTTTAGGATATCGAAAAATATGCAAAGGGATTTCAGAGGATTTCCAAAATTTAAACAAATTTCAAAGGATGTTCAAGGGATTTTTTTTTTTTTGGAGGACTTAAGTACTTCATAGAAATGTTAAAGCCTCGTCTGAATAACGTATTTTAATACATGCCTAGGATCTCAAAGGATTTCCTGGTACTTCAAATATTTCTAGAGATTTTAAAGAATATAGTCAGATTTCATGCAATTTCATCAAATTTTTTAAATCTTTTAATGGATCTCGAAGAATTTATTCACAGGAATTTCGAAAATTTGAAAATATTTGAAAATATTTTTGATCCTTTTTCAGAATTTGAAGGGATTTTAATGAAATGGAAAGGATTTTAAAGATTTTAAAGTATCTTAAAAGATACCAAAGAAAATTTCGATAAATTAAAAAATTTGAAGGAATTTTGAAAGTCTTTAATGACTTTGAGAAATTCAAAAAATGTTACGCGGTCTTAAAGAATTTGCTAGAATTTCACAAGATGTTTAGGGATTGTACATGACCCATACGGTTTTAGGATCCCCAAAAAGGAATTTCAACGGATTCTAAGGATTTAGAGTGATTTCATAATATTTTAAGGGGTATCGAAAGGAATTTCATAAGATTTAGGGCATTTATAATATTTTTTAAGGGTTATCGAAAGGAATGATATATGATTTGAGGAATTTTCATAGGACTTTCAAGATTTACAAAAGTTTTAATTTTTTTTTATTTCGAAGATTACATTTTTTCAATTGGTGTTAAAAAAGCCAAAAATCGTTATAATTTGTTAATTCCTGTGAAAATGTTATAATTTTAAAAAAGCATAAAGAACTATATTTTTAATCAGTCTCATCTGATCACCATAAATAAAATTTCCTATAAATATTTCCTATAAATTTTGGAAATACGAAACAACTATTGTACTAAACGGTGAGAAAATTTATTTTCCACCACTCCTTACTATTCCTTGGTGGGTACTGCTATCAGTCATACGTTCTCTGATTATCAGATCATATTCATATAAACTGGCAAGGTTACTTTGTTTATTTTTATTAGGATAATTTCATAACCTTATATTCAATTTTTAAGTTTTTTACTTAAAAATAATAACTTTTTATTGATGTGATTCAAGTTGTCCAGTTCCGAATTTTTAATTGAAAATTACATGAGGAGAAATACATATTATGCTATTATTTCTCAAGGAAGTTGCAATATTTAATCTTCTTTCTCGTACGTATGTTTTTGCAAAATTGTACGACTCCTAAATTCAGACAAATGTTATAGTAACCCAGTTTCAAGTTGAAAAAAATTAAATAATCGATGAGGTAATAAGTTTCAGTTTTTGAGAAATACAGATGCAAGAGTTAATAAAGCATATATTTTTAATTTTATATTCTGCAAAAGAAAGTTAATAATATTACCTTTAAATGAAGGATTCCCAAATTTTTAGTTTTATTCCATGGCGATCTGTCTAATTAACTTTTTGCATGTCAATCACAGCCAAACACTGACCAAGACACGAGGTTACCTGGGAAGTTGACGCACGCGGAATTTTTTAGAAGAAATAATAATGAAGTTTTTGAATTGATATAGATTCAATGTTTCCGATGAATGAAGCAAGACTCAGATTTTCATCTACGTCTTGCATATTTTGCCATTGCATTAGCGATTATGTTTTTCTTTTGCTCGATTGATATATGTTATGATTGGGCTACATGATTTGGGGTACAATTCACTATGCTTATTCAAAAACAAACGAACATATATAAGATTAAATGGATTATGACGGTACACTTCAATAAATATTAAAATAATTTTAACATATGTATGGTGAATTAAAACATTTGGACAGCAAAAGCCGGTTCTTATGGGAGAACCCTATTATGTATATTATATACTAAAGGTAAGATACTTTTAAATTACACTACAGAATATTTTCTATGAAAATCCTTAACATAGTGCGTGATATATTATTGTTCATGGGCTCATTTAGTTTCCGATACTTATCTGAACGTTTGCAATTTTCCTCAAATATTCACCTTTGCCGCATAATTGAATCCAGAGGAAAAAATAATGATTATATAATCTAGTCTCTAAAAACTTTTGCACCCTAGTGCATTGTAACACACAATTTTTATTTTAATAATGTTCATTATTGATGTTAGTCACTTTTTTATGTTTTGAAAAGTAACTGTCAAAATATAGCGTTTGAAATTGGCACTTTTAATCCGAAAGTACAAACATAGCAGTCAATATGATGGTCCAGCGCTCCTTTATAATCTAACATAGTAGCTTAATCTTAAAGGATGTGAGAGTTCTAAACAGAATTTTGGAATGTGTTGAATTTTGTTGTAGGTAATTTTGTATTTTTACCTGCTGGTATCTTAGGTAGAAGATAAATATTAGCCTTAGCAGGATGCATATTGTCTACTATTACCTGTGCGCGCGGGTAAGTAGACAATATTATTGCGACAATATTGAGAGTTTCCTTAGTTTTTTCGTTATTTGGAAAGCGATTTGCTCCTTCATTTTAAAAACTTAACTGCTACATACGCACCTGGTATATCGAATATAGTGCATTAAACTAACACCTCAACACTGCGTTATCAAGTACAGATATAATTCGAGCTTTTTTTCAAATATTTTTTTTTCGTATAGTTAAATTATTACTGATGCTTTGGAGATATTTTTTTCCTATTTTGATTTTTTTCAGCCAAAAATATTTGATGGTGTATTTGAAGATGTGCCCTTTGGGGCTTAAATATATTGACCCGTAAGCGGAAAACAACTAACATTGTTTTGTACTAAAAACATGGTCGAAAACGCTACTAACAACTTGAGTTAATATCTTATGTTATTAACAAGTCATATTGTATTTTATTTGCGGCTATACAAATTGATGAATCAGAATCTACAACGATGGCTAGTTTGCTCAGCGTCAGATATTTTCTAATGGTCAGCTGAGCTCAGGGTTAGTCAGAAAAACCCTGAATCTGTCAACGAATTTTTGATAAATGGAAGGTAAAGCTAGTAGAACGAAGCATAACTGTTGGCACTAAAATTGTTTAGGAAAAATTGAAAAATAACAGTATATTGTGTACCGAGGATAAAAAAACGTTTGCCTCCCTGATACACACGATACTTTATGCGACAAAGGTACGAATGACAAGTTAATCACGTTGGACATTTGAGGTTACGTTGACGAGTTCCATAATCGTAGAGGGCGACAGGGATTGCGCATACATGGAAAACGATTATGATCATCTGATGATCATAAGTCAGTAAATGAAAAATTGGTCAGTTAAATTACAGGGATATATCAAGAAATTTTTGAAATTGGGATTTCGTAGCAATCCTGAATTATAAAATACTGCCAGTAATGCTGCGATAACTCACACAGAAAAAGATGAGAAATGGTAAACAGTAAAGTATAGAAATAAAAACGAACTACTGCCTATTGCTGTATGCCCAGCTAGGAATTATACCGATGAATTGAGCTAAATCTCCCCACTTAAAAAGAGTAGAACGATGATGAGGGATATCCTTCGTTAACAAAACGCTCCTGTGTTCGGAAGGTTTCTGAGAATTAAGCTCTCCTGAGAAAAAAGTGTCATCTCTTCCTTCTATAAAGTAGCAATCATAATTCTCCATAAGATCATCAGAAATATTAAGACGACGAAATAGGTTCGCATAAAGAACAACGCCATTCGGCAATCGTACAAAAAGGCGATCATCTGTAGGACCTCTTGCAGGTTTTTCAGGTTTTTCAAGTGGTCCCTCTAGGGTACCAGTAAAAACACCGCCACCTTTAATACATACAGAAACGAAGTCTCCCTGACGAACATCAACACGTTTATCAGAACCATGTAATCTAAACCATTCGCTGAAAACTGCATCTAACACTGTAAAAAATAGAAAATTATGAAGCTTTTTACTGAAAAAATTACTCTTAGTAGCGAAATACGGTTTACTTTGATATATAATAATTGATGTAAGTATTTTATTATGTGCATGCCAGTGTTTTATAAAATGAGGATGTTGGATGAAATGAAAAAAAAGATATTTTGGTCCTTTAGTAACTTGCGGGAAAATTAAGAGTTTCTAAATTATATTCTAAATTATATAAGGAAATGTATCGAGTTCAGTTAAGTTCGTCACTATGAGGGTCAATGTAGGTCCACCCTTTTGAAATTGTAACAAACCTTAACTATTGTAATAACCAGTCATGGGTTAAGTAGTTATACTTGTGAAATTAAAAAGAAATCTCGAATTTGAATGGAAAGAGTCAACGAAAGTCCTTTTAGATTTACTTCATGAGCAAAGCGTTCGCAAGAGTGTAGAAACAACCGGTGTGCTGCATGATCTCTTTCGTATGGTCAAAAAGATTCATCATCTCAACCAAAATGTACCAAATTATACTCAGAAGTTGAAAATATGAATCAAATTAATGGAAGCTACGAATAAAATAATTAAGGAAATCATCCAAAACCAGTTCTAGTAAAAGCCAGTACCAACAGCAATTGTTGGACCAGAAATTAGGATCACTCTCACTGCTACCCAGAATCCTTTTCACTACTGTATCTTTGATTAACAGTGAAGTGATTACTACGTGATTCTAAAGAACCATTTCGGCTTTCAGATACGAATACAAACACACACTTCTCTTCAACTGAACTCATAATTCTAGATTATTATAATAAAACAAATTCTAATTCATAACTTGTCTCAGTGATTATCCTCTGGAATGGACCACTCTGTGTAAAATTGACACATATAAGCTCTGTTTTGTTCTTTTTTGCAATAAATTATTCTTATTCGACGACTGAAATCTTTTGAAGCATATAAGAACTGTTTTTCAATTGCTTAAAGACTTCTCATTTTTTCAAATAACTGTTGTTCTCCTACTGACTAATCGAAGGGAACTTTTTTTTACGTTTCAATGACTAATCTACATCAATAATTTACATCAATGACTAATTGTGCAACTAAGCATAAAAAGTATCTTTTAATGAGATAGTAGGAAAATAAAATTATTTAAACAAATTGGAATTGTTTGAACATTTTGAATTAGTTGAAAAGTGCTCAAAAACATTTCACTTATCGCTTAAAAATAATATATGACAAAAAAAAGATAAAAACAGAGCTCATATGCGTCAATTTTGCGCAAAATCGTCCATATTGTTAGAAAAACACGAGAGCAAAAATACTGAGTTTGCCTACTAGGAACATAATATATTATTGTTGAATTTCGACGCATCTATTACATATATGACCTTCCGCGAAGAAAGGGACCTAACGCGCGGTAGCTTCATTTTACAGGAGAAGGGATTGAAGAGGCGGTTCAACACAGGAACTCCACAAGAGTGCCTCATTTTGCAGTTGAATGACAATTCGAATGTTTCAGATGTTAGAATAATATTTTTTATTATTAAGAAGCAAATAAGAAATTGTAGATGGATGTAAAAAACTGAAAATCTATTTTTTCCGCATTAGGTCCCTTTCTTCGCGGTCGGTCATATATTCCTCCATGTCCTATTTAGGCCATATAGAGCATCACGTCGCGTTTCGTCACCGGCGAGTAAAGTCGACGTGGCGCTTTACACAACCTGAGCAGGACGTGGAGCAGTATGAAATGGAAGCGCGGATTTAAAACAAAATTTAAAAATAATTTTCTTCACTTAAAACAATGAGATTGTATAAATTATTTCCTAAAGTTAGAAGGAATTCTTTTGTGCTAGGGTTGTAAGAGAAGTAAATATTTCCTATAAATATAAATATTGTATTATATTGGACCAACTTACTATTAACATTAAGGAAAATCACGTAGCCGAAGAGTAAAACGAAGATCTTCATTTTTTATTATTTTAGAAACAGTTCTAAAGAACTGGAAACTGGTTTTAAAGTATTTTATACACAGTAACTGTTCAATTGAATTATTTTTATTTAGTGAAACGCAAGCGACTGCTGATTTCTTATCACAGAATTTCGTGTCTCTGCTGGATTTATTACACATAGAACCTTCAGAACTATTTAAATTTAGAATTTGTAATCTCCTCGACTGATATATAGAGGTTATAATATGAAGTATCTTTTTTCGGTGAAGAGGTAATAAAATTAATTATACTTCTTGAAGCTTATCTCTCATGTATTATTACAAGGCATGAAAAATTCCACTTGGCCACTTACACATAGATTTAGAATGTAGTGTGTATGTGCAAAATAACTTTCGGTCCTAACTTTTCGACGGACATTGAAATTTTTTCTTCAAATTAAAGCTTTCTAAGATTTAATTTGATCAGTCGTATCTAAGTGAATTGTAACACACAATTTTTATTTTGATAATGTTCATTATTAATGTTTGTCACTTGCTTATGTTTTGAAAAGTAACTGTCAAAATATAGCGTTTGAAATTGGCACTTTTAATCAGCATGTACAAATATAGCAGTCAATATGGTGGTCCAGCACTCCTACATAATCTAGTGGCTCAATCTTTAAGGATGTGAGAGTTCTAAACAAAAATTTTGGAATTTGGACCGTGGGGCTACAAGTTGATATGCACCCCATTTCAAATTCTAATATCTCATATCATAAAATAATTATCCGGGTTTATAACCCGCACTAAATTTAGGTGCTCTAAGTCATGTCTACAAGAGGCATTCTAAGCCCCTATTTGATATCAAAGCGTTCCACAGCTCAGATGGTTAGCGTCCGTGCTGATTTGAGGAGTTCTAGGCCAGACTTCTGAGCCACTGTTACAAGAGGGCTGCTTAGTTATTTTATAGGATGTGTGCTTTTGAATGAATTTAATCAAATTTTTCTAAGTTTTTCTAGAATTTTTTCGAGGGGTCTCGACGATACCATACTGTACAATCGTGAATAATGAATTTTATGTAAATCATTTCCACTGTATAATATAGATGATAGAAGACAAGCACTCTCTAATAATTTATTTCAAATCTTTCTATAAGTTTTGTGAAATATAAGGATGTTTTAGCTTGTGCTTTTCGATCTAAAATCAGTTTAGTACGGCCTAAACGTAGGTCAGGATTACACTGCTCGCTACATAAAATGTAATGCATTACTGTCAACATTAAAAAGGGGTTGAGGGATAAGACAAAATGCATTTCATTTGAGTATTCATGCTCGTTCTTTCTAGCATCACCCATTAAAATAATTTTACTGCACGAGTTTCAGTTGTTCTAATAATATTAAAACTAAGAAATATTCGTAGTCAATCGAATAGCATGGATAAGTGAGGCATCTAAAGAAATAAGCATTTCTTATGATAGATCATATAAACGTAATAGTAATAGTAGATAATAATTGATTTGTTCAACAACAGCATATTATACATGATATGATCCTTCTTGTGATTTTTTCTTAGGTCCTAGATCTGTGCAAAGAGGTTGAAATTAAATTATACTAACTAACTTAACCCTAGCGAGTATCAAAAAACGCTCTGACTTTTAGTTTTCCAAAGAGGTATCTAGCGACAAGACAGAGTTCCGCTTTATTCGTCAAATTTAGCAATGTGATCCAGAACGCATCTGAAGCTGACCAGAAACTGAGCAAGAACTGCCTCGTCACAAATCCAAAGCAAAGATCCCCTATGGAAAATCTACCCCTAACCGATCCTTTAAAACGAGCCTGAGCAAGAACTCTGACCAGTTTAGAAGCAATATCACATCTAAGGTACTGTTGTCCCATCGGACTATCCAGAGATAAGAAGCAAAGAAGTATGCGCAAGCCTGTTCAAGTCTAAGTATCTAAGATGGCTCTCGAATTTAGTTAAAATGATCTCCTTGTTGAACTGCAGACTTACAAAGTCTATTATAGGTCATAAGTCCTCCGCCAATCAACAAGTGCAGGTTATTACCCTGTAGGACCTGTAGAAAAGTGAATGAATTCTATGTTCGTGCAATATGATATTTCAAACCCTGAAAAGGGTAATTTTTCGAGTCAATTTTTGAGTCCTCAAAATCTGGTCCGGTGTTACTGTTTTTACCGAAAATAGCGTTAATTAAATGTTCTAATTGCATATCGGGTCTGTTTAAGGCCCCTGAACCACGGTTTAAGCTTATTTTTAAAACAAAACTAAATTGTGCAATTATTTTTTTCACAAAATTGAAGATAACAAGATTAGTAGTGGATGATCAGAAAAACATAATTGGTATTTTTTGAGTCATCCTACCAGGGCGCACCTCAGTGGACATATGATATTTACATGGTTTTGAGAACGTTTCTGTAACATTCGTTGTAAGCATTTTGAAAATATCTGTGTGCCCATTGGAAAAGTGAGGGAAAAATGGAATTTACGGTTTATTATTCAATTTAAAAGCTGCAAGAAAAGCATAATTGATTGTATTTGTGTGATTGGAAATGTTCATTATATATTATTTGACTTTATTTCTTTGTAATGAACACATTAATAGGTAAGTGTAGCACCTGCTTTATTTTCGGTGTCGGAATGCGTCTATACTGATGCCGATGTTAGTTTACGTAACATTAACCATTAATCACAAACCAAAACTAAACGATAGCAATTGTCATAAAAAAGTTTACAATTCAATTTACTTGGTTTGTTTTTAGCCTTGTTTAATTTATAAGGTTAATTGATTCATCGAAATATAACAATTAGGATAAGAATGCGCGATTTTGCCGAAAAGGAGAACCTCCTAAGTAAAAAAAGTATAAAATGTGAATTTGTTTTCAGAATTTTCAAAAACAATAATAATTAGGTTGTTGAATGGCAATCCATTACCATAGGATATTATTATTCTGGTGAAAAGAAACGACTCTGCAGAAGAGATAATTTTTGTTTGTTCAACGCTGCAATATGAGTGTATTTGTTTATAACCATTGTTTTTGACAGACAATATATTGTGGCAAGATATTATTTTTTAACTGAAAAGAAAGGATGCCGCAGTAAATTTTTTTGCTTTCAATATATGTGCCGAAGAAAATTCTAAAAATTGCAAGTAACAACCATTTGAAAGTTAAGATGCTGACTTTGAATCAGCCTATGCGTTAAACTTAATACGTCAAACGCTGAACAAAATATGTAGCTCCAGAATCCAAGGTTTATCCATCAAAATTATAATTTTAAAATCTTGCGCCCAACTTATCGCCAAATCAAGCAAATTGTTTCTAAATTCATTTTTAATTTATAAAATCAAAAGCACATCATACTGTTTAAATTGGAAGCAAGTATCATGAAAAAATGTGTACCAGCGAAGCGAAAATTTTTGCGAAGCTATAAATACGAGATCCATCGCGTTCGTCAGTTTGCTATTACAATAATTTAAAAAAAAGTAAATATCAGACCTTTATCAATGAAGCTTAAAACTAAATTTTATTTTCAATTTCGAATTGCAGAAGACATATATCTTTTATTGGTATTCAAAGAGTTGGAAATTAGTCTTAATAATTGCCATCCAATAGGACTATACATTGTCGAAGTTTAATTACGATCGGAAAACTTCAGAAACAATACCCCATGTGGTACTGCTTTTTGAATTTGTCTAAATTGTCTGATTTGATTGTAAAAAAAAATGTCTCGTATTTTTACCTTCGCATAAATTTCCCTTTTACAAAGAAATTTTTTTTATGATTTCTCAACATCAAAGAAATACTTGTTCATCTTTTTCGCCCAGATTGAATGAATAAGCTCTGCACTTGAAGTGAAGGCATGTACATTCAAATGGCCAATACAATCGTACCAAAGCCAGTGTATCAATGAAGATCTTTTTGTTTAGTTTTCCGTCATGATTTATTGTTTATTTTACATAATTATACATGATATGCTAGGTTTTTCCTGTCAACAAATGTAACAAAATCGACACCTCCTTTTGTTATAATGCTTCAGTATACTGTGATTTGAAAAATATTTCATGTAAATCTTAGAAACACAAAATTACTATTGAACTGATAACTTTTAATACATAATTATTATTAGCCTTGGCGCCCAAAATGGCGCATTCCGTGTCGCGCTCTTGGTTGTTTCACGTTTATTATGACAGTTGCGAAAAAATATTGAAGCTGGTAGTATTTTGCTTCAAATATACTAAAACGTTGTTAACGTCTGTCTTCTGAGTTTTCCAAATGCTGTCGTGTGTGAGAAATACGTAAAATTACCTAAAATCTGTAAATAAAAGACATATTTTAATACCATTCACAAGCAAATAATGCAGCGATGAGGGCCTTTTTAATCGTAAAATGTTGAAATGTTAAATATTGTAAACAAACAAACAAAAATATATAAGATTAAATAGTTTATAAAGGCACACTCCAATAAAAACTGAAATAAATGCAAAATATGTACGTATCATGCAGTACCTTAATCTAAAAGGATGTGAGAGTTCTAAACAAAATTCTGAAATTTGGACAGTAGGGGTGCAAGTTCGCATGCATCATACGGCACTTAATTATGAACTAAGATAATTTTTTATGTAGGTTGGTGCGTACGCTGTACATGCATTTATCATAGCTCATTTCAAATGTTAGTGTTGAGATTTAATTAAGCTATGATTTAGGATTTAAAAACATCTGCCTTAAACATGTCTGTATCCACTTTCTTAGGATAAACTTTATTACTCAATCTTCTTACTCTTGACTACCTAGATTTCGAATTTTAGGATCTCTTTCAAATCTCAGAATTTATGCTTTTATCACTTGTAGGCGTTAAGTCTTCCAACATATTGACTATTTAGGGTCAAATTTCTGTACCTAAGCGTTAATGGCGTTCGCCGTGCGAACTAGTTACCGTAGCGGGCAAAACCTTTTCGGACTTTATGATTTACATAGCGCATCATCGGAATTTGTAACGCCTTCGGACACTGTGTCCTTACCCCCACCTTCAAAATTTTTGAAACTTCTTGTTTTTCGAAATCAGCAACTGTCCGACGCCAGTCGAGTTTTAGCACCGCAACCGAATACTTAACTAACTACTTGCAGCGTTCCTTGTAGCTCTCTCGGCTCAATATCATTCTTGTATCACTTTGTATTTTTATATCAATTACGTGAAAGTTTAAATTAAATAATCATTACTCATTAAATTGATTCATTTTTTAAACTACCTTCTCATCACGTAAAATCTCTTGAATCCTAATACGAAAAATTAACTGTGGTAGTAATGGTAACGCCTCGAGGACGTCATAGCGTCTACTCCATCGTAGTGAAACGAAATCATTTCGATGAGATCAGTTGAAAGGACGTAACCGTGGGTTTAGCTAACCTCCACCGAGCACTAAAACGTGACAATCGGAAAACCTGTCGAATGGCAGGTTCTAGTGATTTGTTAGGAACATTGTTCCAAAACAAATTGGAAGAATTGCTGAACGACATATTCCGGGGTGGTGAAATTAAATTCACTCTATGTCACGGAAAACTGGAAGTATCCCCAGAGGACACGCGTAGTAAAATACTTTCTGAATACCACGACAGTCTCATGGGTGGGAATAAAGGAGTCACGAAGACATATACACGAGTTAGGGAACGTTTCACTTGGCCGTGCATGCGCGATGATATCAACGAGTACATCCGAGGATGTAGGAGCTGTTTAGAAAATAAACTTTTCCAGGCAACAACACGGGAACCAATGGTTATAACAAACACCTTGTTAGGAGTTTTTGATGAGGTATCACTGGATACCGTGGGCAAGCTTTCAACCACTCTAAGTAGAAATCTTGAAAGGATTTTTGGCGTCAATCAACTAACAACTTCGGGTTACCGTCCGCAGACGAACGGGTAGTTGGAACGCAGCCACATAGTTTTAACAGACTATATAAAAAATTACGCCACTGATTACGATGACTCGGACCAATTACTGCCCTTCGCTATGTTCACCTACAACACCTCGCTGCATGAAGCAACAAACTTTACATCCTATGAATTAATTTATGGGCGAATCGCGCGTTTTCCGAGCGCTTTGCCATCTGACGAGCGTTATGATCAAAAAGCGCGACCGTTAAACGTACGAATAGGTGACAAGGTAGTGGTCGGTAAGGATGCACGACAAAATAAGTTCGATATGCGAAAGACTGGTATCTATGAAGTTGTCGGCTTCACCGAAAATATTAATGTAATTTTAGAAACAGAAAATGGTTCGCGCTTTTTCAAGCATGCGGATAAGCTTTCGCGCGTTTTCTGCTAAAGATCGACGTCTGCGAAAAATAATTGAAGTAAGGTACTTTACTGACAAATTGTCGATCCAGGTATCTTAAGTACAGGGTTAACTGATGGCAAAAGATTAGTTAATACAGAAATTGTATACAATTCCCTACTATATGTACAAGATGGCAACCGAAAACCATAGAAAAGTTATACGTGATATACATGCTTGTATGTGTACGTTTACGTAGATATTTATCAGAATCTATCATTGAGTAAGCTCTAATGTTTTTTTTTTCGATAAAAAAAACTGTTACTTCAGGCGGCTAAGGCCTTGACTGACCTAGAAAAAAAAATAAAAAAATAAATAATAAAATAAACTAAAAATTAATAAATGGAAAATAATAATAAATTTGGATATTTTTGTACATCAAAGACTTATAGAAAGCACTGTTTCAGGATGCCATGATGTCTTCGTTAACACTGGCAATATTTCTAATTCTGTTTGGACCTACCATGCAACAACACGGGCTGGCATACTGGAACAAGCCATTCCAAACTAGTTCTGGAGTATATTTTGAACGGATAAAAAGGATGTCTCGACAAGTGACCGTTTGAAGTGTGACTGCGTTCCTGGATGTACATCTTTACTCAGAATTTCTGCAGAACTTCACTAAAAGACTGGACCAGATGACATCACAATGCCCGACTCAGATGAAGACACTCTGTAAAGAGTATCTGGAGGGACCTCAAATAATGAGCAAATTCACTCACACGAAACTTCTGCAACAGACTATATTCAAGCAAATGGAAGAATTAGGCCTTCAGTTTCAAGATCCCATTCAAGAGATTTTGCCAATTGGGATTCGAAAACGACCAAGCCGATTAACCTTGTTCAACGGGTTGATAGAAGAAATCTTACATCCTATAACAGGATTGATGACTGATGCCCAGCGTGAGGATCTTCAATATTTGGTTGACAAAGTCAATATGATCAACGCAATTAACATCCAGATGGAATACCAACAGATGCTGATGAAGACCCGGAATTCGATGGAAATTGGCTTAGATGACTGCATTCGATCTGCGAACCATCTATTGAACTCCATTCATTCAGCTCGGCAAGTAAAATTACACACTATGCTACTTACATCTGGACAGTTGAAACCGATTCTGAGAGACATACAGGACCATTATCCCAATGTCATGTTTCTGCTACCAGGACCATCAATTAGCCTGGAAAATCTCATACAGATTGCGACGAACACAATAACAACCAGTAGAGGGAAATCAAAAATTACTCTAGATATTCCTCCTTTAGACAAAAGCGAATACACATTGTACCAAATTCATCCTGTACCGGTACTTCAACCCATTTTGGAAAACAGAACTGGAAGAGCCTATATCCAACCTAGGACCGAATACATTGCGTTATAAGGAACTAACAGAACGTACCTGCTATTAACGAAAAAAGATTTTATAAACTGCTTGGACCTCAAGACTTACTTCTTGTGCAAGGGATTACGACCTATCTACGAATCTGCATTCCACAAAATTTGTGAAAGCGAATTATTGTTGCGGCCGTCACTTGAATTCATGCAAACATGCAATATAAAATCATACCTTTAGCCAGGACCCTATTGGAAAATAATCAAGACCTTAAGTGGATGGATTTATTCTCTATCTAATGTTACTACGGCTGAAATAGTTTGTCAAGGACATCAACCAGAATCCATCCAGATCCAAGGATCGGGATTACTACGAGTACTACCCGGGTGCATAGTACGAATGGAATCTCTAATTCTACCCGGCATTCCTATACAAAACGACCCAACGGAATTTAATTACGAAGCTCCATTACATTTGGAACTGGAAAAGATATCACCTATACTAAACCAACATCAACAAAAATTAACGTACTTATTGAAACCCGTAAATTCAAAAGCAGAGCAAAACCTGGACTTGAGAGCTGACCAATCCTTGGATGAAAATGACAAACAATTGATTTTTCTCCAAGCCAATGAAGAGAACCGAGAAAATCATAAAATACTGATTCACGGATCATATGTAGAAATGGGATCCTTAGCACTAGGCGCAATAATGTACCTCATCCGAGGACACCTAAGCATGATAGCCACTATGCTAACTGCTGCCCTAACCTCCAAGTGCTCCCAAAGAAAATTAAAAAAGTTATTGAAAGTCACACCTGAAAGCCAATCTCCTAACAGAGTCGAACCTTTATATGAAGAGGCCCATGTCAACGTCGATGTTCATCAATCCCAACCTCGAGGCTCGCCGTCCACGCGGTAGCCACGCTCTCAGGCAGTTTCAGCGCAGCTAAATACACCCATCCTACTACCAATGTAGAAACTCCAGCTCATGTGAATTACAGTGTAGTGCAGTGCATAATCTGTGTATAGGGCCTTTTAAGGCACAAGTCAATCCAAATTTTTAACAAAATAAAATTATTCCATTGATTCCCTTGCTCTTTGTAAAGGCTTTAGTTATTAAGATAACGAAGAACAATTCTAGAGACGGTGAGGAAATTGCGATTGTGTGCTAGATAACATCACAAGAACTAAGCGTTAGTAAATACAATTAAAGGGAAGAACCTTCATAGAGACTTTAAGAATATTGCATCCAATCAAAATCATGTAGAAATATTAAAAGATTACTCCTTCGCTGCCCGCACTATCGAGGACAATAGTAAATAACCGGGGTGGGTTGTTACGAGCCCCCTTGAAAATAAAACAATTATTTTTATTTTAACTTTATTAACTCGTAACTCGAGCATCCAATGACACTAGTGCTATCAAGCAACACCTGAGATGCTCAGAATAAAATGCTAAGCAGATAAGTGAAGGACTAATCTTTACTATGTATACATATATATTAATCATTTTCAGAATAATAAGTAAGATAGTCCTTCATTCTTCCTTGCCTCGACAAGAAGTTTGAAAGGAAAAGCACTTCGCTACTTTTCCCTTGCCCATCCGTGGTTCGGCCTCGTGTTTCAAGTGTTTCTTCTTTTCACATCCGACGGTTTTATTTTATCGTAAAGATGACAGAACACAACTAAATACAATACGGACGTAGACATTGAAAGTGAATCTTTGCCGACAAGGAACAGAGAATTTATTTCTCTGATAAAACTAAAATCCAGTATACGGAAACGGTATCGGGAGTATTAAAGATCAAGTTGCTATTTCAAAGAGAATTTTGAGACACGGAAATGGTTAAGGAGTAAAATTGAATTTTTAGTGGCGCTTGACCAAAGACAGTAGACGGAAACGGTTGACGGAAGGGCAAACGGACGAAGGTACGGAGAGCGAAACGTTAGAACGTACGGACGGTGAAGGCAGAAAAGGGTGAACTACGAGTAACTGGTATGTACCAGTGTTTCCTTCCCTTTTCATTCAAAATCTCACTCTACTCAGAATTTATGAGCCTACCCTGTTTCTAATGTAAAGGAATAGAGGTGGCAGTGATAGGCCAACATTGAAAAGTGTAAAAAAAACGTGTATCCTTGTGTTAAAAATAAATCTAGAAAGGGTATAGTTTTGATGTGGTCTCATAAACTGTTGTTCGTTTCTGTCAAACCCATTCCCCAAGTTGGTCAGCGAACAGCAAGTATAGCATCTTCAGTTAGAAAAGAGTAAAGCAACGATCTCGCAAAATTAAGAAACAATTTTTCCAACATAATAAGAATTGGCGTTTTGGATCCCCGATCTACTAGAAAGAAAATAAGAACAATTTCAGTCACTGCTTGATTTTTCTTACGTCAGTCGTAACACCGCAAATCCCATGCATTTCGTGAATACCATAAATTCCATGAATTTCGCGAATTCCATAAATTCCATGAATTCCTTGAATTCCTTAAACTCCAATAATTCCGTGAATTCCACAAATTTCAAGAATTCCGAGCCTTTCACGAATTCTCCAAATTTTATGAATTCCGTGAATTCCATAAATTCCGTGAATACCATAAATTCCATGAATTTCGTGAATTTCGTGAATTCCGACAATTCCATGAATGCTGCGAATTCCATGAATTTCGCGAATTCCACGAATTCCGTGAAATCCTCAAATTTCTTGAATTCCTTAAATACTTTGAGCTCCATTAATACCTGAATTCCTTGAACTCCATGAATTCTTGCAATTCTTCGAATTCCATCAATTTTTCGAATTCCTTGATTTCCATAAATTCCTTGAATTCCGTGAATTCCATGAATTCCATGAATTCCGTGGATTCCATAAATTCCATGAATTCCTCAAATTCCTTCAATTCCTTGAATATCTTAAATTTCTTAAATTCTAGGAATTCTTTAAATTCCATGAACTCCGTCAATTCCGTCAATTCAATAAATTCCATGAATTCCATGCATTTAATAAATTCTGTGAATTCCATTAATTCCGTGAATTCCATGAAATCCGTGAACTCCATGAGTTCTTTGAACTCCATTAATCACGTGAATTCCATAAATTCCATAAATTCCGTGCATTTAATGAATTCCGTGAATCCAATGAATTTCGTGAATTTCAGCCATTCCATGAATTTCGCGAACGCCATGAATTACGATAATTCCGTAAATTCCATGAATTCCATGGATTCCATGAATTTCGTGGATTCCATGAATTACCTGAATTCCGTGAATTCCATGAAGTACCTGGATCCCATAAATTCCATGAATTCCATTAATCTCGTGAATTCCATCAAATCCGTGAATTCCATAAATTCCATGAATTTCGGGAATTCCATGAATTTCGGGAATTCCATGAATTCCGTGAATTCCATGAATTCCGTGAATTTAATGAATTCCGTGAATTCCATGAATTCCGTTAATCCCATGAAGTCCGTGAATTCCATGAATTTTATCAATTCCATGAAATTCTGTGCATTTCATCAATTTCGTTAATACCAAGAATTACGTGAATTCCGTAAATTCCGTGAATTCAATGAATTCCATGAATTTCATACATTCCATTAATTCCGTGGATATTATGAATTCCACAAGTTTCATGAATTGCGTGAATTTCGTGAATTCCATTAATTTCGTCAATTTCTTAAAATCCGTGAATTCCATAAATTCCATGAACTTCGTGAAGTCCATAAATTCCGCGAATGGCACGAAATCCGAGAATTCTGTAAAATCCTTGAACTCCACTAATTCCGCAAATTCCATGAATTCCGTGAGTTCATTGATTTCCGTGAACTCCATGAATTCCGTAAACTCTATGAATTCCGTAAATTCCATGAATTGCGTAAATTGAATGAATTCCGCGAATTTCATGAACTCAGTGAATACCATGAATTCTGTCAATTCCACGAATTTCGTAAATTCTATGAATTCTGTCAATTTCATGCATTCCGTGAATTCCATAAATAGCGTGCATTCCGCGAATTCCATGGATCCCGTAAATTCTATGCATTCCGTGAATTGCATGAATTTTGTAAATGCCAAGATTTCCGTGAATGCCATGAATTCTGTGAATTTCATGAATTCCTTGATTTCCATGAAATCCGTTAATTCCACGAATTTGGTGAATTAAATGAATTTCATGAATTCCATGAGTTTAGTGAACTCGATGAATTATGCGTATTCCGTAAATTCCATTAATTCCGTGGATTTCATGAATTTCGTGAATTCCATGAATTTAGTGAATTTCATGAATACCATGAATTCCGCGAATTCCATGAATTCCATAAATTCCATGAATTCCGCGAACCCCATGCAGTCCGGAAATTCCATAAATTCCGTAAATGCCCTGATTTCCATAAATTCCTTCAATTCCGTTAATTCCATGAATACCGTAAATTCCGTCGATTCCATGAATTCCGTGCATGTCATTTATTCCGTAAATTCCATGAATTCCGCGAATTTCATCAATTCCGTAAATTCCATGAATTCCGCGAATTCTATGAATTCCTCAAATCCCTTGAATTTCTTGAATTCCTTGAATTCGATTAATTCCCTGAATTCCATAAACACCGTGAATTCTATAAATTCCATTAATATCGTTAATTTCATAAATTCCATGACTTTCATGAATTACATGAATTTCGTGTAATTCATGAGTTACGTAAATTCCATGAATTCCTAAAATTCCATGAAATCCATTAATTCCGTGAATGCCACGAAATCCGTGAATTGCGTAAAGTCCTTGAATTCCATTGATTCCGCAAATTCCATGAATTCCGTGCATTCCGTTGATTCCGTGAATTTCATGAATTCCGCGAATTCCATGGATTCCGTAAATTCCCTGAATTCCGTAAATTCCATGAATTCAACGAATTCCATGAATGACAGAAAGTCCATAAATTCCGTAAATTCCATGAATTCTGCCAATTCCACGAATTCCGTAAATTCCATGAATTCCATGAATTCCGTGAATGCCGTGAATTCCATGAATTTAGCAAATCCCATGCATTGCGTGAATACCATGAATTCCATAAATTCCATGAATTCCGTGCATTTCATGTATTCCGTGAATTCCATGAAATCTGTCAACTATGTTAATTCCACGAATTTCGCGGATTCCGTGATTTTCGTGAATTCCTTGAACTCCATTCATTGCGTGAATTCCATAAATTCCATGAATTCAGTGAATTTCATGAATTCCGTGAATTACATGTATTTCGTGAATTGCATAAATTTCGTGAACTCGATGGATTACGTGAATTCCGTGAATTCCGTGAATTCCGTGAATTAAATAAATTCCGCGGATTCCATGAATTCCATAAATACCATGAATTCCATGAATTCCATGAATTTTGTGAATTCCATTGATTTCGTCAATACCATGAAATCTGTGAATTCCATAAATTCCATTAATTTCGTGAATGCCATGAATTACTTGATTTCCGTGAATTCCACGAATTCCATGAATTCCGTGGACTCGATAAATTCCATAAATTCCATGAATTCCGTGAATTCCATGAATTCCACGAATTCCGTGAAACCCGTGAGTTCCATCAATTCCATGAATTCCTTGAATTCCATGCATTTCATGAATTCCGCAAATTCCATGAATTCCGTGAATTCTGTGAATTCTGTGAATTCTGTGAATTCTGTAAATTCTGTGAATTCTGTCAATTCGGTGAATTCTGTGAATTCTGTGAATTCCGTGGATTCCTCAAATTACTTGAAATCCTTGAATATCTTAAATTCCTTAAATTGGTTGAATTCCAGGAATTCTTTGAATTCCTTGAACTCCGTTGTTTCCATGAATTGCATAAATACCATAAATTCCATGCATTGCATGGATTCTGTGGATTCCATGAAATCCGTGAATTCCATGAAATCCGTCAACTATGTTAATTTCATGAATTTCGTGAATTCAATGATTTCCGTGAATTCCTTGAACTCCAGTCATTACGTGAATTCCATTAATTCTATGAATTCCGTGCATTTCGTGAATTCCATGAATTCTGTGAATTTCGTGAATTATATGTATTTCGTGAATTCAATCAATTCCGCGAACTTCATGAATTCTGTGAATTCCTCCAATTCCTTAAATTCTTTGAGCTCCATTAATTATTTGACTTCCTTGAACTCCAGGAATTCTTTGAATTCCTGGAATTCCATCAATTCTTCGAATTCCTTGATTTCCATAAATCCCTTAAATTTCGTGAATTCCATGGATTCCGCAAATTTCGTGAATTCCATGAATTCCGTGCATGTCATGAATTTCATAAATGCCATGAATTGCGTCAACTCCATGATTTCGATAAATACCTTGAATTTCGTGAATTCCATGAATTCCGCATATTCCGTGAATTCTATGAATTCCAAAAATTCCGCGAATTCCTTGAACTCCATTAATTCCGTGAATTCCATAAATTCCATTGATTCCGTGAATTCCATAAATTTCATGAATTCCTTAAACACCAGTAATTAAGTGGATTCCATCAATTTCATGAATTCCGTGCATTTCACGTATTCCGCGAATTTCTCAAATACCACAAATTCCACGAATTCCGTAAATTCCACGAATTCCGTAAATTGCATGTATTCTGCGAATTCCACGAATTCCGTAAATTCAATGAATTCCATTAATTCCGTGAATGCCGTGAATTCCATGGATTCCACGAATCCCATGCATTCCGTGAATACCATATATTCCGTGGATTCCATAAATTTCATGAATTCCTTGAATCCATCAAACTCGAATAATTCCGTGGATTCCATCAATTTCATGAATTCCGTGCATTTCATGAATTCCGCGAATTTCTCAAATACCGCAAATTCCACGAATTCCGTAAATTCCATGAATTCCGTGAATTTCATGAATTCCTTGCATTCCTTGAATTTCTTGAGTTCCTTAAATTCCGCGAATTCCTTGAATCCCTCAAATTCTTTGAACTCCATTAATTTTGTGAATTTCATAAATTCTATGAATTCCGTGCATTAAACGAAGTCCGTGAATTCCATGAATCCCAGGAATTTCGCGAATTCTATGAATTCCGGGAATACCATGAATTCCGTAAAATCCACGAATTCGGCGAATTCCATGAGTTCCGTGATTTCAATAAATTCCATGCATTCCGTGAATTCCATAAATTCCGTAAACTCTATGTATTCCGTGAATTCCATGAATTTCGTAAAATCCATGAATTCACTGGTTTCCGTAAATCCCATGAATTCTGCGAATTCACTGGTTTCTGCCAATCCCATGCATTCTGCGAATTCCATGAATTCTGTGAATTCCGTGAATTCCTTGAATTTCTTGAAATCCATTTATTCCATGAATTGCATAAATTAGATGAAGTCCGTGCATTTTATAAAGTCCGTTAATTCCATGAATTCCAGGAATATCGTGAATTCCATGAATTCCGCGTATTCCATGAGTTCCGTGAATTCAATAAATTCCGCGAACTTCATGATTTCTGTGAATTCTTCAAATTCCTTGAATTCCTTAAATTCTTTGAGCTCCATTAATTATTTGAATTCCTTGAATTCCACGAATTCCATGAATTCTACGAATTCCACGAATTCCGTAAATTCCATTAATTCTGCCAATTCCACGAATTCCGTAAATTCAATGAATTCCATGAATTCCGTGAATGCCGTAAATTCCATGGATTCCGGGAATCCCACGCATTCCGTGAATACCATAAATTTCGTGGATTCCATAAATTTCATGAATTCCTTGAATTCCTCAAACTCGAATAATTCCGTGGTTTCCATACATTTCATGAGTTCCGCAATTCTTTGAATCTCGAATAATTCTTTTAATTCCTTGAACTACATGAATTCTTTAAACTCCTTAAATTCCATCAATGTTTCAAATTCCTTAGTTTCCATAGAATTCTTGAATTCCGTGCATTCCATAATTTGAGCAAATTCCGGAAATCCCATGAATTCCGTGAATTCCTCAAATTACTTGAATTTCTTGAATATCTTAAATTCCTTAAATTGGTTGAATTCCAGGAATTCTTTGCATTCCTTGAAGTCTATTAATTCCGTGAGTTGCATAAATACCATAAATTCTATGCATTTCGTGAATTCTGTGGATTCCATGAATTCCATAAATTCCATTAAATCCTTGAATTCTTTAACCGTCAATAATTCCGTGAATTCCATAAATTTCAGGAATTCCGAGTATTTCATGAATTCTGCAAATTCCATGGATTCCGCAAATTCCACGAATTCCGTGAATTCCGTGAATTCCATGAATTCCGTAAATTCCATAAATTCCGCGAACTTCATGAATTCTGCGAATTCCCTAAATTCCTCGAATTCCTTAAAATCTTCGAGCTCCATTATTTATTTGGATTCCTTGAACTCCAGGAATTCTTTGAATTCCTTGAATTCCATAAATTTTTCGAATAACTTAATTCCATACATTTCTTAAATTTCGTGAATTCCATGGATTCCGCAAATTTCGGGAATTCCATGAATTCCGTGAATTCCTCAAATTCCTTGAATTCCTTGAATAGCTTTAATTCCTTGAACTCCAGGAATTCTTTGAATTTCTTGAACTCCGTTGATGCCGCGAATTCCATAAATTCCATGAATTCCGTGCATTTCATGAGTTCCATGAATTCCACGAATTCCGTGCATGTCATGAATTTCATGAATGCCATGAATTTCGTAAACTCCATGATTTCTATGAATACCTCGAATACCGTGAATTCCATGAATTCCGCAAATCCCGTGAATTCCACGAATTCCGTGAAGTCAACGAATTCCGTGAATTCTATGAATTCAAAAATTCCGCGAATTCCTTGAACTCCATTAATTCTGTGAATTCCGTAAATTCCATTGATTCCGTGAATACCATAAATTTCATGAATTCCTCAAACACCGGTAATTCCGTCAATTCCATCAATTTCATGAATTCCGTGGCTTTAATGAATTCCGCGAATTTCTCAAATACCGCACATTCCACGAATTCCGTAAATTCCATGAATTCCGTGAATTGCATGCATTCCGCGAATTCCTTGAATTCAGTGAATACCATGAATTCCGTGAATTTCATGAATTCTGTGAATTCCATGAATTCCGTGAATTCCAAGAATTCCATGCATTTCATAAATACCGCAAATTCCATGAATTCTGTGAATTCTGTGAATTCCATGAATTCCGGGATTTTCATGAATTCCGCGAATTTCATGAATTCCGTGAATTCCTCAAAATCCTTGAATTCCTTAAATTCTTGGAGCTTCATTTTTTCTTTGAATTCCTTCAACTCCATTAATTCTGCAAATTCCATGAATTCCGTGAATTGGATTGATTCCGTGCATTCCATGAATTCCGTGAATTCCATGAATTCAGTGAAATTCATGAATTCTTTAACCGCTGATAATTCCGTGAATTCCATAATTTGCAGGAATTCCGAGTATTTCGTGAATTCCGCCAATTCAATCAATTTTTCGAATACCTTAATTCCATAAATCCCTTAAATTTCGTGAATTCCATGGATTCCGCAAATTTCGTGAATTCCATGAATTCCGTGGATTCCTCAAATTCCTTGAATTCCTTGAACTCCAGGAATTCTTTGAATTTCTTGAACTCCGTCAATGCCGTGAATTCCATGAATTCCATTATTTCCATGAACTCCGTGAATTCAATGATTTCCGCGAATTCCATGAACTATGTGAATTCCGTGATTTACTTGAAATCCATTAATTCCGTGAATTCCATAGATTGCATGAATTTTGTGCATTTCAAGAAGTCCGTAAATTCCATAAATCCCATGAATTCCATGAATTCCATTCATTCCGTGAATTCCATGAATTTCGTAAACTTCATGGATTTCGTGAATTCCATGAATTCCATAAATTTTATGAATTCCGCGAATTCCATGGATTCCGTTAATTTCAAGATATCTTTGAATTCCATTAATTCCCTGAATTCTATGAAATCCGTGAATTCCATAAATTTCATGAATTGCGTGAATTCCATACATTCCTTGAATTCCAGGTATTCCGCGAATTCCGTTAATTCAGTGAATTACGTGAATTCCATAAATTTCTTTAATTCTGTGCATTTCGTGAAGTCCGTGAATTCTATGAATTCAGTGAATACCATGAATTCCGTAAATTCCATGAAGTCCGCGAATTCCATTAGTTCTGTGAATTCCATAAATTGCGTGCATTTCGTGAATTCCATGAATTCCGTAAATCTAATGGATTCCGTGAATTCCATGAATTCCGTCAATTTCCAGGATGCCAAGAATTCCATTAATTCCGTGAATTTCATGAATTCAACGAATTTCGTGAATTCCAGAAATTTCTTGAATTCAGGGAATTCCATGAATTTCACGAACTCCGTGAATTACGTGAACTGCGTGAATCACGTGAATTCTGTAAATTCCATTAATTTCGTGGAGTCCATGAATTTCGTGAATTCCATGAATTTCGTGAATTCCATGAATTTCGTGAATTCCATGAATTTTGTGAACTGCATGAATTACGTAAGTTCCATGAATGCCTAAAATTCCATGAAATCCACGAATTCCGTGAATTCTGTAAAGTTCTTGAAATCCACTAATTCCGCAAATTCCACCAATTCCGTGAATTCAACTAAATCCGTACACTCCATGGTTTCCATAAATTCTTTCAATTCCGTGAATTTCATGAATTGCGCAGATTCCGTGAATTCCATAAATTCCGTGCATTTTATAAATTCCGCGAATGTCATTAGTTCCGTGAATTCCATGAATTCCGTGTATTCCATGGATTTCATGAATTCCGTGAATTCCATGGATTTCGTGAATTTCACGAACTCCGTACATTTATTGAATTCCATGAATTCCGTTAATTCCATGAATTCCGTAAATTCCATTAATCCCGCGAATTCCATGAATTCCGTGAATTCCATAAATTACGAAATTCCATTGATTCTGTGAGAATCATGAATTCCGTGAATTTCATGAATTGCTTGAATTTCATTAATTCCGCGAATTCCGCGAATTCCGTGAATTCCTTGAATGCCTTGGATTCCTTAATTTTCTCAAATTCCTTAAATTCCTTAAATTCTTTTATCTCCATTAATTCTTTGAATTCTTTTAATTTCATCAATTTATTGAATTCCATGAATTCCTCAAATTGTGTGAATTCTATGAATTTCTTAAATTCCCTGAATTCCTCAAATTCGTTAAATCCCGTGAATTCCTTGCATTCCTCAAATTCCTTGAATTCCCTAAATTCCGTGAATTCTTTGAAATTCCTTGAATTCCTTAAATTCCTTGAACTCCATGAATTCTTTGAATTCCTTGAATTCACTAATTTCTTGAATTCGTTGAATTCATTAATTTCTTGAATTCCTTGATTTCCACAAATTCCATAAATTCCGCGAAGTCCTCAAATTCTTTGAATTCCGTGAATCCTTCGAATTCCTGGAATTACCCAAATTCCATAAATTCCGCAAATTCAATGCGTTCCGCGTATTCCATGATTTCCATGAATTCCGTGAATTCCTTGAACTCCATGAATTCCGTGAATTCCATAAATTCAATGGATTCTGTGCATTTCATGAAGTCCGTGAATTCCATGAGTTCCGTGAATTCCTTAAATTCCATGAATTCCGTGGATTCCATGAGTTTCGTGAATTCCATGAATTCCGTGGATTCCATGAATTTCGTGATTTCCATAAATTCCGCGAATTCCTTAAATTCCTTGAATTCCGGGAATCCTTCGAATTCCTTGAATTACCTTAATTCCATGAATTCCGCAAATTCCATGCGTTCCGTATATTCCATGAATTCCATGAATTCCTTGAACTCCATGAATGCCGTGATTTGTATAAATTCAATGAATTCCGTGCATTCCATGAAGACCGTGAATTCCATGAGTCCCGTGAATTCCTTAAATTCCAGGAATTCCGTGGATTCCATGAGTTTCCTGAATTCCACGAATTTAGTGAATTCTATAAATTCCATGAATTCTGAGGATTCCTTAAATTTCTTGAATTCCGTGAATTTTTCGAATTCCCAGAATTACTTAAATTCCATGAATTCCGCAAATTCCATGCATTCCGTGAATTCCATGAAATCCGTAAATTCCATGAATTCCGTGAATCCCACGAATTCCGTAAATTCCATGAATTCCGTGAATTTCATGAATTCTTTGTATTCCATTAATTCCGCGAATTCCATAAAGTCCATGAATTCCATTGATTCCATGAATTTCGTGAATTCCGTGAATTTCTTGAGTTGCTTGAATTTTTCGAATTCCTTATATTCCCTAAATTCGCTAAACTCCATCAATTCTTTCAATTTATTTTTTTTATTCAAGAAGAAAAAAAAGTAAAATACATACGTGATAACAAAAAATTTGCTGTCGGTCTGCACCGGGTAATGTTCACTGATACAGTTAAAAATATTAGGGATAAAAATCATGAATTCAATATTTTCCGCGAGCTCAAAAAACACGAAAATCTATATTGCCTATCTGAATATTATAGCACCACCCACCTAATAACATCAAATTTCGACGAGTTTCAGTGAAATTTATTTTCTTCGTATATCCACTTATCAAAAGAAATAAGTTGACTGCAACCTTCAGGGTAGCTGAACTTGACTTTCGTTTCTGTTCTCTTTAAAGGAGAGAAAATGTTTCCAATTTTTCGCAGAAATTGTTATGAGATTAAAGATTATTCAAATAAAACTCAATTTTGGGTGTGAACATGAATTTAAACGTAAACGGCAGGAAAAACAATTTTGTTTTGGGTTCAAAACGTTGTGAATTTAACCATATTTAAACTTGTTTTAATTCATATTTACGGACACCTTCTTACCGGATATTTAGTGCAATCAATCAGAGTATATTATTGTATTTAACCAAGTACAAATTATAATATCAGCAATATTTTCTGATCCATATCTTTATTTTTCTGGCATTTGATTTTGAGAAAATTCTTTATGAATACATTGAATAATTAAGACTAATTTCAGTATAACGATATTAGAAATCCAAGAACATTGAATTTACGAAATTGAATTAGCGAGAAGGTATTCTGAATTCACCGAAATATATCCGCGCTTCTCGTTTAGTATTTATAATGATCAGATTTGTATAATTTCAGCACCTTCGTTTAATTAATTTCACGATTATCTATCTAATAACTTACTTATGGAAGTACCTCGTATATGAAGACATGAGAGTGACACCTGGATATGGAACAATAATGGAATTTTACAGGATGAGAAAAAAAAGTTTTCTACGATAGGTTTTTGAATATAAAATTGTAATAAAATTATAGAAGCAAGTATTCCCCAAGAACTCTATATTGAACATGTGAAAACATAAGGAAAACATTTTTTTCTATGTAGGAGGGGGAAAGTGGTCCTTATTCAGTTTTCCGTCTCATAAATTTAAGAACTGTTTATGTTTTTATAAAATCTCGTAAATGTAGCAAGGACTTTCTCAGGCCTATTAAGTATGTGAAATATATGTATTTTTTTTTAAAGCAAAAATTTAAAAAAATGTTTACACTGGAATTTAAGAATTTCCAAAAAATATGAGACTGCCAACTGGAAAAGAACCAAAAATAAATTTTTGTCTAAACTATATGATGGACAATTTACTCAAAATTATAGACGTATGTCGCCGACGTTTACAATGTTTCAGAAATGTGCATTTTTAAATAAAATTTCTGTGTTTTATAGAGGAAAAACTAAATGATCCTTATGTTCTTCCCATATTAATGCGTCGTCCCCTAGGACCGCCAGCGCCTCTCCCCCTCCAACGTTTTTCCCTTGCTCTGTTTTACACTTCCGCATTTAAACGCACTTCCTTTATAAAAACCCAAGAACCAATAACTAAATTCATCCTTATATTCTCGAATTTACTTCTTCTCACAAGCGGGGCGACCTAGCATCCCGCGTGGAAAATGTTCAATCGGTGTACCATGGCTCAACATTACTCAGCATGGGATAAGCGTGGGGTGAGCGTGGTTCGACATTGGATCAATCTTCAACCATGGTTGTCCCATGGTTATGAACAATGGCTCAATCGTGACTAAGGGTAACACTTCCAGTATTCACCGATGGTCGAACTCAAGTACTTTCATTAGAATTTGCGAAATTTGCAAAGATTTTTATTATTATTATAATATCATCAAGCCGTTTCCCTTTCGGGGTAGGCGTGAATTGCTGGGTTGGAAACTAGTGACGTGTGGATGGGTATTTAGGTGGAGTGTAGATAGGTATATAGGTTTAAGGTATAGATATTTTAGATTGATCTAGAATTCTCGTGTTACTTATTTAAATAACACACAAGAAGTTACAGTAATTTTTTAAGATAAAAATATCAATAAACAAGCAAGTTATAGTTAATCTGCCAGAGGTCCAAAAAAAAATTGTTTTGCGGTGCGCATCTTAACTCACGTCTGGATCATCTGAAACAAAAAACAAATACAATGGGAGTAGGTGAGAAACGATATAACCTTGTACTTGAATGATGAATCAAGTTAAAATTTTAATTTTCAAGAAAAGGGCGGATGCGTAAACACAACATTTTTCAAGGAAAACAAAAATTTTGTGTTCACATATCCACCATTTTCTTGAAATCAAAATTTTGACTTAATTCTTTGTTTAAGTACAAGGGCATATGGTTTTCAACAAATCTCGTTGTACTTTTTGTTACAGATGATCCATTCGTGAGTTACGATGCGCACCGCCAAACACTTTTTTTTTGGGCCTCTGGCAGATTAACTACAACTTGCTTTTTTATCAATATTTTTGATTTAAAAAAATTACTGTTACTCCTTGTTATGTATATTTATACGAGCATTTTGAATCTATTGGGTAATTAGTTTAAATATATGAATATTCAACATTTCTGAAAGCAGATGGGACAATCGCAACTGTGCACTTCGTAGTTAAGACGTCCACAAAAGTCCAGAATATATTCAGTTTAAATTCGTACTTATCGTGGACAAACACAGATACAGTTTGAAAAGAAATCTTTGGTATGGATTGAAATTGGAACAGACGAATTGTTATTTGCGGAAAGCTTAAAAATGTTTTCAATATTATATATTACATAACCATACTTACCAATAGAATCAAGCACCAAGAGTAGAACAACAGTATAAACAACTTTCATATTTTTAAACTAGAAAAAAACTGTAGTTAACAGTGTGAATAATGTGTACTCTTTTGCTAAATAAGAGCAAAAAATTTCTTATTTCATGTATTATAAAGGATTAGATTTTATCTCTCTCAGATTATCATTTATATTTATAGATTTTGTTTGTATCTGATAAGTCCACGATTATCAGTGGCGAAAAATGTACCTTTTTTGAAAAGAAATCGCGCGAGGGTACAATTCTTGACGGGTTTTGATTTCTTTTCAGATAGGACAATGAATCTTCTAGGTATAACTATCTGAATATAGTTTCCGGGGGGTTTGAATAAGAAAGACACATCCATAATGACATCATTTCATACTAACCAGACCCTCCAATTCTCGGCTTTATTATGTTAGTCAAAAATTCATCGTTCTGGTTGAAAATTCAACTATTATGTCGAAAATTATTTTTTTTTTATCAAAATCAATTTTGTAAACAAAAATTTAATAATTCTATTTTTGGTTCAGATTGGACTAATTGTTTTAACTGTAGAAAATCTTGGTTTGAAACATTTATATCATTGACATTAACCTGTGGCCATTGCCTCTTAAAATTAAAATGTGACTTACAATGGGAAAAGCTAAGTTTTTCAAAACATAGAAAAAAATACTTGTTATTAACTTTTTGTAAATGAAAGTTCACCTACTTTTAAAGAAAAGTTAAGGAAATAATTTTCACCCAATGACTTTATATTTTGACAACCGCTTCCCCCGAATCATTGTATTGTGCCCAGAAAATAATTAAGTCAATGCTCGTATCCTTAAGATCTTAGCTCTATTGTTGAGGGTAGCTTTTCAGTTCGTTAACAAATGTGAAGAGTGACACTTTTTCTGAAAGACAGTTCGCGACTATCAAAACCATTAATGATGATCAACTTGTCCCTATTATAGGAAAAGTCGAAAAAATTCCAAAATAGAGTTTATTTTTATCTTTATTTAGGAACTTCAAGTATTTATATCTTCAAAGAATGATTATGATAACAAATTACGGCATGCGAAGAATTTCGTATTTTTGGCTTCGTAGAAATTTCCATTCCAAGATTGAATATATCTTTATGATTACTCAGCAATCATGTAATATTTATTCGTCGCCTTGCTGGAGATTTAAGGAACATGAACTGATTTGTAATTAAAAATTTAAACAAAAATTTAGAAATATTTTGCTAAATTTGTCTTTGAGTTGAAGGCAAGATTTTGAAACGATGATTTTGCTGGAAAAACCTTGGATTTTGAAGCCATATACTTCTTCAGTCGTCCAATAAATTAACTTCAATATACGCAGATTAAACTCCGTCATTCACACCTTCGGAGGGTTTTTATTTGAATATCGTAGAATTAGTTTCTGCGCAGAAAGTGAAAAAAGATTTCTATGCTGGATTATCATTTACGCAACACTTGAATTGCCCCCAATCACGACATGTTCAAGACGAAGTAAAGACATTTTTCGATGTCTCAGTTTTGAGATGAAGCTTGACTTCATTCTATGTTTGAGAGACGATCTCGTGTCTTAGGACAGAAAAAAGTAGCATGAAGACCCAGGGCTCGCATGCCTACTCTGACATACAATTACACTGCTACTACACCAGAGTACTGTTTCCTAACTAGTCTTTTCCTTACTCGAGAAATCGAATGTCCATAAAGTAATCGATAGTCGGCTGGCAAATTGAAAGAGTGAAATGTTGGAATTGTTAGTACCTTTTGAAACTATGAATAGGTCAGGAACATGAAATTAGAGAAAATAAGAGGCTAGAGGGTTGAAAGTGACCTCGTGTTAGGGCCCGCCATCACCACGGGAAATACAAACTGACCGAAAGAACGGTCTGTAGGGAGACAAGCGTAATAAAAACAGTAGTTACCCGTTTGCAACAAATATTGTAGTAGCCTCGCAGATGAATCCTCAGCGTGGATTCACAATTTTGTCACTTTAACATTACTTTTAGAAGAATCTTCAGAACCTTTTTGAGGGCTAAAAAATGACTATACAAAAAAAAA